>JBBMKC010256238.1:0-10076 GCA_037834085.1 Bipalium vagum | reverse complement strand
AATAATAATAATAATAATAATAATAATAATAATAATAATAATAATAATAATAATAATAATAATAATAATAATAAGAACAATAATAATAATAATAATAATAATAATAATAATACATACATTATAAAAATAATCTGTTTCAAATCATTTTCCTCCTGATCTGAGAACCGTAAAACTTTCTCGTTATCCAAGGTCAACAGTTTTGAATCGTTGCCATTAGTGGAAAAGCATCTTGGTCTTCAGATGGAGCACATTCCCAACGATTTGATCACGATCATTATCCCGACCCATAATCACGAGGAATATGTCGAAGACACGCTGGAATCTCTGGTCCATCATTTATCGGGCAAAAGATCGGTTCAAGTACCATTACGATTGAATTTGTTTTTGTCAATTTAACACATTCTCCTCCATGCATCTCCCTTATGTGTTGTCTCACTGGCGTCGTTCTATGCAGATCGTGGCTGTCGATTCTTCCAGTACCGATTACACGGTAACGAAACTGAACGAATTCAAAGCCAACATTCATAAGTACCTCTCGTCATCGACCAGTTTTTCCGTCAAAGGTCAAACAGTCGTTTTGACAACTTGTACGACCTCAAAACTGAAAAAACCAACCAATGAAATTGTTCACAAAACCGTCGAGCTCAACTCACTGATTACGATGGAGATTCATTCGCTTCCAAAAAACCTCATCGGGCGCCGTGAGCAACAGGTGCGGTACGCCGTTCAAAACTTTGCCAGAGGCGGTACGTTATTGATTTTGAGGCCGGGCACAAACCTGCCGCTTTATTGGGACATTAGCATTCGGCGGTGTCTTAATCGACTGGGAGTGATCATGGGAACGTTCTCTTTCCGGCTGTATTTACATGATCGATATATCGAGCGCAAGAACGTCGGCTGGGCCTTACGGTGTCATTTGACCAATTGGATCTTCAATATCCGATCGAATCGTTTGGAAATGCCCAGCGGGGACCAGGGATTCTTCATGTACACATACTATTATCGATTGGTTAATCACGGCCGGGTGCGTGTGGAGCCTGACGTCCTGGATGACATCGAGCTACTAGACCGCGTTCGGCGAAGTGGCCATGTCGCAACGTGCCAGGCTAACGTTACGGTTTGTCCATTGAAAGCCTTGAGATTCGGATTTTGTCGATCGTGGTTGCTTGACAGTTTGATTATCGCGGCCTACAAGCTCGGTGCCGATCCCGACGACTTGGAGGCCCATTGCAACCAGTTGGTTGTGGTCAAGCCCGACTATTTTGAGGGATATTGAAAATTTCCGGTATTTCGATTTTTTTATTGATTCAAACAAAATCAACAGAAATAATAATTAATATTTAATCAACCAATAGAAAATTATTCTTAACATTTTGACTGCTTTTAAAACATTACTTGAAAATTAGTTTTACAAATCAATGAAAGGATTTTCAACTAATAGATAAATATATTACTTAGCTCTACTAAATAATTATGTACTATAATTGTTTGATAAGTAATCGTGTAGAAAAGTTTACCTCAACCCTTAATTTAGGTGTAATTAATGTTTTTAAGATATTTATTGAGGTAATCAATTTGTGATACTTAAATAAAATTAATGTTTACCTTCAAAATGTAGTTAACATTAACTAAATCGTCAAGATCTGCAGTTTAATGAGACTCAAACTGAGATTTGTGAAATTATCCTTACTATGAATTTTTTAATTATTACTAATAAAAAAGGAAACCAAGTATGAAGATAAAATAGTATTTTTAATCCGTAATAATTTCAATTAGCACCATTAGTTTTTGAATTTCGTATAAAGATTACCACTAACTTCATTTTTTGTTTATACATTTTATTTGCAATATAATGTGTATGAGTCGGTAGAGTCAAATAGAAGAAAATATCACATGGATCATTAACTTTTAATTTGGTCAAAAATTTAAATTTAGGAAAAAAACATTCACGTTGTTACATGAGTATGTTGTGATTTTATCATTAAATTTCTTTAATAATTAAAGAAATAAAGTTTGAAAGCAGGAATAAAATAATAAAATTAGCTTACGTTGGAAGAATTTAATGGAAGCTGTAATAGAGATCTGATAAAAAAAATCTAGAGATAAAAAGAGAAAAATAATAATTATCACCTAAGCCAACGATTTGAATATTAAAGTTCCGAGATTCAACATCAAAATAAATAACATCTTACATAGGGTCAAAATTAGTGACCACAAAATGAAATATCCTAAAAACAAATTAACTGATAACAGAATAAAAATAATGTCAATATACATTATAATAATTTATAGTATCATATATAATTATAGAAATGCCGTTTGTAATAAAACTAGGCATGACGGCAATAGAGATAAGTAGGTTTAGAGAACAGTATAAAAAACTATCTAAACATTATAATTTCGGCTTTTCAAAAACTTATCATAAATATTAATCGAAGTTGAAAAACATTAAAACTTATCTTATAAGACCTAAAGTTCAAATTAATTATAAAAGACTTGAGTTTATCATAAATCTTAATTTTAACAATACAATAAAGTGTTACATTTTACAAATTTTAAATAATGTAATTAAGCAGAAAGGGAATATAATTTTTTTTCCTTTTTACGGTCTCGTGAACTATTCACTCTATTCGTAACTTTGCTTCAGGTCTTCTATACTCTCTTAAAATTAATACAATAGTATCCCCAAGAAAAAGAATTATCTCTGTAAATGTTCTTAAAACTTGGATAATTTACCAATTTGGAACTAACTTAAGTTATGAAGCGAACGAAATTGTAGACAAATGTCGGCCATTTATAAAATGTTATGCGAGCCATGACAAGAAGAAACCGGTAAGATAACAGTCATCGAAAGCATCCAAAATATTAGTGGAAACCAAAGAATATTTATAAAGATTAAAATATTATCCCCAAAATTCCGAAGAAATATTTGATATTACCGAACCAATGAATATGAAGAAATAAGTTCAACCAATAAAAACAGCAAAAACTAATCATTCAATTTCATTCAAGTAGGAAAAAGTTGATACAACAAATGGAATAATCAATAATAAAATGGAATTATGGTTTGATTTGTTACATATAAAGAGTCAAATTATAAAAGAAAGTACGCAAAACAAGGCTTTTTCATGCAATTTTTCAAAATCAAAATGTTTGTTAATTGTCAATTATGAGCTTTGGAGAATCATCCTCCATAAGCTCTTGCTCTGTCTGTAGCGATTCCGGCTCCTTTGTGGGCTTTGAATTTGAGTTGATTGGTGCTGGGACCTCTTTTTCTATAGATCCCAACAAATTTAAGGAAAAACAAAACAAAAAGAAAAAAATCGTACGACTTATCTTCAGCTAAGACTCTCGAGTTATCGTATGAGCACTAACGGTTGCTCACTGATGACTCACTGATGGGGAATTTTAGGTATAGTCCAGAGCTGTAACATAAATTGAATTACTTGTTGCAAATGATGATCTTCGGTGTAATCACCAATCTTCTCCTTGAAACGATTAAACAATAATCCTTTTCTGAAAAACGAATAGCAACAATCTTCTTCTGAAAATCGAATGAACAATAATCTTCTTAATAATCTTCGAATAGCAATAATCTTCTGTAAATCAAATAGTACAATATTCTTCTTCTGAAAATCGAATAGTACAATAAGCTTATTCTGAAAATCGAATAGTACAATAAGCTTATTCTGCACGTTTCCTGAGGGGGGAAATTATGCTAAAATCCTTATGCTTATATACTTTTCTGAGGATGATCTTCATTTGGAAATTATTCTTGAAATAATCTCAAAATTAATCTTAAAATTCTAAAAATTTTGTCAAAACGCTGAAATTCCCTAAAATTCCTATTTCCAGATCTCTGTTAATATTTATGAATTACCTCTTTTAAAATTCTTTAAAATAAAAATTACTTTTTGAGGGCTGCTTTATTTTTCAAGTAATTTCAAAATAAAAATATCTGGGATTTTTAATTGCTTTTCAATAATCAATTAACTTTAATTATTAATATTATTGTTATTTTTAACATTTAAACTCTTTTCATGGTTTTGTTGGTTTAATTTTCCGGGTGGGTGTCTTGGATAAGCCCAACAATTTTATATTTTATATATAATTTATTTATAAAATAAAACCCTTATTTTTAAAAGTAATATTTATTCTTAATTATAATTATTTATACTACCTAAATAAAAAACTATGATGATGGAATTATTGAAAAGCAATTTGACAGGATTTCGTCTTAGCAATCTGAGCTTTTACTCTACACTAGGAAAGAATCATAGCGTATCTTCATTGAGAAATACCGAGTCATCTTCATTGGGTAGTGATTCTGACACAAACGTGTATTAATCCAACCTTCTTATTCACAACTCTAAAAACAATGACATTTTATAATTGCTTTTCTTACTCTGGGTCCACGTTGGTATGGAATTATTATCATAGAGTAATATAAAAATGTATAAAATATAATAAATTATATTTTCAAAAATTCTCTGTTCCAAGATTTCAGCGCTAAAAATTCAGAATCTCTGTTGTTAAAGAAAACTCAATTATCATTGTTATCCTCATTTCGTGGAGAATTCATTAATGTGTTCTCGATGGTGGTGATTCATATATGTAGCACTGATTCAGTACCAACAAAGCACCATTTTATCCAAAATAACGATGATGCCAATTGGGCCAATGAAAATCTTTAGCTACAAATAAAAGAAATTCTCTAATACCAACGTAACCAGGTTATGGTCGATAGTAAAAAAAGAAAATCTTAGTTGACTTCACAAAACGATATTTATTGATTGATGACCAATAGATGAAAAATAGAATAATATTAACTAAAATTAAAAAAATGTTTCCTCAGTCATGGTGTGTGAGGGGGGGGGCATTTAGATTTTTTTAAAAAATTGATAATAATTTCATGTCATTGAAAAATAAAAGTTTTTTATTTTCAAACATATTTTAGTAAGCATTCAAATAAACAAACAGTAGGCTCCTTAGAGTTCCACTCGAAATTGGCAAGGTGAACATCGTTTCTCACGAGTAATTATTAAAAATAAAACAAAAAATCCAATAATTTTTACAATTTAATCAATTTAAAAATCAATATCTTTAAGCAGTAATAAAATCAATCAATATTGATAAAACAATATCATTAAGTTGGCATTCCGGTGTCAACGGACATACTAATCAGAATCCCAATGTTAGGAAATGTTCTCCAGACCTTTTCCATTGGGATTTAATAAAAAAGAGTACAAATATATACCACAAGAGCTAAGCAGCACACTCACATATGGCAAAGGTCTCAAAAAGGTCTCCCTTTCTCACGGATGAAATGATCAAAAAAATACAAAAACATCGTCCTCTGGATGCGTAACATGAAAAAAATATGTACACAGGGAGTATTTTATAACGATTCTATCAAAAGATTACGAAATCTACAAAACTTTGCCATGATTGATAAGACCTAAGGAGATGTAAACCTTTTCGCTATTTCCATGGAACTTTGTCACGTTCACAACTTTCCCGATTTCCGCTTACGTTCCACTGCTGCAAATATTCTCAAGACAATTCCACCCCTGAAATATTATAAAGGAAATATATTATTTAGGAAATGTTTACGGGAACTGTAGACTTGGAGATATTTCTCAAGTTCCGGTTTAATTTTATGTTCAGATTTCAATCAATAATAAAAATATTTTGTTACTATTTTTAGAATGAAAAAAAGTAATGCCGTGTTTTGTACGGTAATATTTTATGAAATTTCAGAATCACCAGAAGCACCTCTGATTCATTAAAACAATTGTCCTGATTATCCATGACAGCCATCGATCTTTCAGGTGGCAAATCAATCCTTCTTGAGTAAAATCTTTATTTTTCAAACCGAAAAGTTGTTGTAATGCACCATCAACATCCTTCTCCATCCTGAATGATCTGCCATTCAAAATATATTGCAGTAATCGGAGTAAGAGGAAATCTGATGCAACGAAATCTTTGGAAGAGTGTTCCGTCTACGTTTCATAACTTTTTCTAAAGTAGTCATTTGTGATATGAAATCTGGCAAAATCTATTATGTTTAAGTAAGGTAAGGTAAGTGTCTCTGATATTTTGAGATAAACGAGACACATGAACAGGGCAAACATTTGTCTCTCCATAAGCACAGTATTCTTTTTTAGAATTGATCTAATAAATTTGTAAAATTCAACGTCGCTTGATCAGGTAAGAAATGAAGTAGTTGTACGTACTTTTTCTTATCATCAGTTAATGGTAGTCTGAAAAAAGGTTCGCACCTGTGTCTGGCGAATGAAGCAGGATAAACACTGACAATTTTTATGATTACGACCAGTAAGATAATAAGGAATGCATTTTAGGGTCTTGTCTTTCAATGACTGCATAACATACTTGTGACATTGTAGTCTGTAAAAATACCATGAATGTTGGGCGCTCACAGAACATGAATGATCTTTCAATGTCGAATTCAACTTTCGAAAGCGAGCAAACCAACTTTGAAGCTTTCAAACGTCTTCAAAAACCGGTCCATACTAGGAACAAATCTTTCTGGTTGACATAATTGTGTTGTTGCCTTTTTGGAACTCGTATAGCCCGTAGTGTCTCCTATGGTCTTCGTTGCAAATTTTAGAATCGAAAAATAGGAAACTGTTGACGCGAAGAAATGTGAGATGTGAATTGATTGTATCAGAGGTACTTCGATTCAACAAAACAACTGTTTTAATTATGATAACATGAAAATTAGAAATATTCAACCTTTAAACACACAAAATACGATTTGAACTTCTCGTTACAGTAATCTTTCCTTAAATATTTGTTTGGGTATGTACTTATTAAAAAGACTTTAAAATAAAATGAAAGAAATATCATTAAAGTTTCCTTTGTCAAAATTGATGATTATCTTCCTCTTCTCTCTCTGAGATTACTTACGGAAGAAGGAAAGACATCATTGACCATTCAAGTCTCAATTATATCTACCATTATAAGCCGCCTTCGATATTGTTCATCGTTTTCAGCTGTCTTTATAAAAGCAATACTACATTGAATTTACTGTCAGAAATATTCAAAAATCATGACAAAGATTCCGATGTAAACTCAAGGTTTGTACCTTCTATCCCTTTTATGAAGTAGTAAATATGGTACGTTTATGATCAATAAGGTTTATAATTCTTAAGAGTAACCTATTCACACACACCAAGGTTAAGTTGAAATATTATCTTTCGAATATTAAACCAATTAAGTAAAATGAGTATAACTACTTTACCCACATAATGTCACGCCGTTTTATTATTTTATGATGTCATTTCGATAAAAATATAATACAGTCCCACAAAAAATTTTTTCCCACACCCTTAAAATATTTATAAATCTACATACATTTATTTTTCTGGTTTTTAAATTTTCTTACGACGTCCCAAGGTATGTTCAGCTGATAAGCTAATCTTGGTTGTTGTATATCAATAAGTTCAATTTAAAATGACATTTGTTTAAATAATTCAAATATTTTGTTGACACAAATTTATTCTCGCACCAAATTCAAACTGAAATTATTAATTAATTATTGATTAGAAGATTATTAATTTTATGTAATTGTGGATAGGCAGAACATTAACTGCTTAAAATGTTTATAAATATAAATATAAAAAATATATAATGATTCTTCAATAAATAACAGGATGACAGAAAAAGAGAAAGATATGACTGAAGTCTACAAAGATATGGGTAAATACTTCAGAGAGATAGGCAATAAACTATCCTTTCAATATTATTTTAAGGATGTTCAAAGGGAAAAGAAGAACTGTGGGTCAATACAACAAAAGGAGTGACAAGAAGAAATTTAATATAGAATGGTCAAATGGTTTGGCGTTAAATCGGCACAATTTTGGAAAAATGTTGGTTTAATCGTGGAAACATACCAGAAGTGGCGTTTTCCATGGAAAGTCAACTCTAGCATCTGTTTCTGGAAAGCAAAACAAATCCCCACATTCAGCGGGCAATAATGGAATAGAAAATTTATGGGGAGTTCCTGTCCAAATTCTTATTAAATTTGTTTCACCTTCCCTATTTAAAATCAATTTCTTCAAAGTGTGTCAATAAATATTGATCCATTTATTTGAATCAGGTTTCATTTTTTCTGTAATTAATTTTTAATTATTTGGAATTTTAAGTGTAAATTCAACAATAATATGTACGTGTGTGGTCTAAGTCTACAAAGTTTTAGTTAGTCAGAAAATTTAGTTATATTATCAGAATACATTGTCGAATTTGTGGGTGCGGGAATAAAGTTGTACTGCACTGTTTTTTAAAATAAAATGAAGAAAAAAGCCTTTATAAATTTTGTTTTTTGGAGATTGTTTGCCAGAATATAAAAACTAAAGAAATATATATTAAATAAATATATTTTCATAATAAATAATTTAATCATGAAATAAAAATATAAATAAAAAAATATAATAAAAATTAGAATAAAATCATCTTTATTTATTTTCAAATATATAATTCCTTAAAAGTAACAAATTAATCAATATTTTCTTTTAGGTAACATTTTTTAAAACCATCTTTTAAAATGATTTTCTTCCTACTATGAAAAATACGCATGAGAATCCTTAAAGACACAAGCTGTACAATTAAACAAAAAAACGTGGCTTGGCTCCACTTGATACTAGTATTAGAATATAATAGGAACATAAATATATATATTTGTAAGAGAAAATTATTGATGTCAAAGAAACTTCAAAAATTACAGATTGTGAAAAAAAATAAAGAAATGTTAAAATTATTATTGATTTTATTGAAAATGAAGCAGTCTTTTAAAAAATAATTACAAGAGAGAAGAGAAAGATTCACAAAAAATCTTAAATGTTATAAAAAAGAAAGCATTGTAGAAAGAAAAGGATAATACGAAGCCAATCTAGGTCAATGATTCACGGTCTGTGTAATTGCAACAGGTAAATCCCCAGTGGACAGGTTTCCTCAAACTAGACTTCACCAATCGTATTGATTTGTAAACGATACAGAAAAATGAATGTTTTTTGTAATTATTTTCCAGATTTATTTTTGTAAAATAATAAAAATAATAATTTCAAATAAAATTACCTTAGCTGTAGCTTGTACAAATCTTCTTTGGAAATAAAATTTATAAAGTCCGCAAAAGAATAGTCTTCGTTCATTATCTAAATATTAACATTTCTTATAAACAATTTATTATCTTTGATATAAAAACTAAATAAAAAAAAGAAAAATTAATTATGATAATAATTATTATTATGAGGATGCTTATATTTAAAATTAAAACAATCAATAACATTAGTTATATTTGTGATAAGTCAAAATAATAATCTATTTTAAATATTTGAATATCTAATCGATAATTGATATAGATTTATATATTATATTTGTTCAAATATACACTTCTAGAAGGCGCAATAAATGAATATAGCAAAATTACATTTCAGATATGTACTAATGTTTTTATTCGATAATAGGAAATCAGTAGCGGGAGATTGTCAAACAAATATTGATAAGGCTCAACCTTTGTCAAAAAGCAAGTTCTGGTTTACCAGATTTAGGTCAGGCGACTTCGATGTGATTGATAAAGAAAAGCAAGATCAGCCAAATTAGCTTTAAGATTTTAAATTGTATTCATTCAATTGATCATTCAATTTTTACATTACTCACAGTCCCTCTTTATAATTGACAATATAAGCTCTTGGAGAACTATTCTTCCTATTAAACGTATCATGTTCAAAAAATGTTTAATAATTTTTCTGGCATAGTTCTTATATTTTTTATTTCAAAAGCCTGATATACGTAATTCTTTGATCATATTCAGGTTCGATCTTTTCCATTTTGATAAAAAATTTAAAAGTTTAACAAATATGAACAAATATTAGTTAGAAATAAAACGATTATAAAAAAATAAAATAAAAGTAATATAAAAAAAAAATAAAAATCAAACAAAAAAAAAAAAAAAATAAAAAAAAGAAAAAAAAAAAAAATAAATAAAAAAATTATAATGAATTCATAGAACATTTTAAAATTAATTTATATTTTAAAATAAGACGTGAAATTCATTA
>JBBMKC010256228.1:0-10076 GCA_037834085.1 Bipalium vagum | reverse complement strand
GATCTTTATTATTATTATTATTATTATTATTATTATTATTATTATTATTGATAAACATTTTTTTATAGTTTAAATGAAACCTTCCCGTGATTTCATGCCTTTCTTATAATATTTTTGATAAATAATAATATATATTCTATAAAACACAATGGCAATAGTTACGGAAATCTTCATTCATTAATGAATTAATATTAATTATAAATCATATTATCATAAAGAAAAGAAAGGGGAAGATAAAAAATAAGAGAAAAGTGCAGAATGGTGGAATTACTTCACATGTAAAGATTACAAATTAAAAAATAATTTAAATATTTTATTTTTTCTTAATATATTTTGTTTCGAAAAAAACAAAAAATAATATAAATAATAAATAATTAAAAAAATATAGACCAGACTGATGAAGATAAGATGTAAGATTAAATATTGTATATTCCTCTTATAAAAATTTATGGAGAAAGTGAGCTGATCATTAATGAAATATGAATCGTACACGAATGGATCAGAACATTCGTCCTTACCTATCTGAGCTTACCTTAATCCAAAATGAAAAATTATAATAAAAACCTAAAAATAAAGAATCAAAAACAGATGAAGCATTTCAAAAGGAAATGCTTACTGGCGAGAGATTTTAATCTGCAACGTTACGAAACGAACTGAGACGTAATGAAGGTTCACCATGGTACAGAGATTGGACAAGATTTATCACATGAATAAATCTCGAGAGGAGGAATCGTTTTACTAAATCGAGTCATCCTTAAAAAAGGAAAACGGAAAACAGATTAAAATTCTTCAACGCTTAAAATCGGGAAAATATTTTATTTTGAGAACTTCAAAAATAATTATCGAAAAAGGAATAAATTAAAATCATTTGACCCGACCCCGGTGAAGTAGTGAATTTAAACAAAATTCGCTAATTCAATGATTAAATAATCCATTTTATTTAAACAAAGACGAAACCAATATTTCTCCAGGAAATGTATGTATGGGTTTTTTAATATTATATTTTCAAAATAGGTGCAAAGAAAAACTGGAAATATCTGAAGGCTTGGCAAATTTTATAAACCCCTTTTAAAAAATTTGGCCTGTGCAAAAATAATATCGTTTTTATCTATTTAACTTACTTAAAAGAGTCTAAAGTACATTTTGTTTAAATAATATTATATTTTGGTACCATTGGAAAGCTTACATTTCAATAAGTATTTTTTATAAATGATTTTCAATGATTATTGATAAAAGTTCTTCTAGACGATTTAAAGGAACTTGACAAGAGTCAAATTAAAAGAATTTTCTTGTCCGAGTACAAAATAGGCACAATAACTTTAAAAAGTTTTCTTTTGGTTTTGATATTTTCTTTCTCTTACCATTTCTTCTTCAGTCATTAATATTTGATGTTATTCATTTTAATCAATTAAATTTAGTATCGATTTTAATTAAAGTACAAAAAATGGAAGTCTATGTTATCTTATCAATTAAAGAATTATGAAACTCGAAACATTGCAGATGCCGAGGAAACCGCACTTGTTTTAGGTTAATGTCTAACAGAACACTACATTTTAAAGGAGACAAGTGTCACAGAGGGAAATTATACAAAGAACCTGTTTCAATTCTATTAATATCTATTAATATCTTTCTAAACGCAAAATTCTCACACAACATTAAACGGCAACTATCGTATGTTGAACATCCTTGAACAATGACAACTTCTTAATCAACGCTGATTTGTATTAAAACGATAAACTATACTTGAAGATTTCTTTGTTCGTAAATAAATATTTAATTGATTATTCTGATATATTGATTTATTTAATTTTTCGTTTATTCAATAAAACAAGTAGTAAAACGTATTGTGCAACTGTTTATCTCGGAAATTTGTCTAAGCTGGAAAAACAAAATTGTTTGGTTCCTTCCAATTCCACCTTGACAGGTTTCACTGTTCGTAAATAAATTTAACAATAATTTTAATCTGTCAAAATTTGATAAAATATTTTAATTAAAAGTCATACTTCAGATCATTATTTTTATTTTATTCATAATCAGAGATAAAGATCAACCTTTACCTTTGACAAATAATTATGGGTTTTGGAAGGGTTTTCTTAGGTTTTGTAACTTTTTCCAACAAAGTGCAATGTGTTCGATAATAATATTTTCAAAGAAGATCGTGATGGTTTGAGGTATGGAGGAGAGTGGAATAACAGACGACATGACGACATACAATAGCATTAAGATGGCAACTACAACATTAAGGATTTCCCTGGACAGAATTTCACTTCGACTTTATTTCAGTTCAAGTAAAGGAATTGATCGATGGACTGAAAAGTGAGGATTGTGACATAGCCATGAATCTCAATGGAACACATAAAGAATTGAAAACCACGTAAAGGAAATTGGCTTAGCTCAACACCCCGAAAAGAAAATCGGTTGGCGCAAAACATTGAAAAGACGACGAAAAGTGGATCTCGTACAAAATGATCTTCATTAAAGATTACCAAGCAAGCGAACCAAGACAGGTGTCATTCGAGACAGATAACCATAAGGGTTGTCTTAGTTAATAATTGTTGAGTGGGATAACCTAAGTAGAACATCTTTTGATAAAAATACAAAATCCAGAAGCGTTACCGAACATTCTGAGCTGGTCTCAAAAAGATCTGTGTGATGGTTTTATAAAATTGGAAATGAGAAACACAATAAAACGTTTCGGTAAACGTCACGCTTTTATATTGAGAAATTTGGTTTGAATTTTCTCACTGTAAAACTATTATAAAAGTACACAGACAGGGTGTTAAGTGCGGAGGACATAATGGAATACATTATTGTCTTCGGTTGGGAGCTGAAGTCTGCCAAACGTTCTCCCTCATTAGGCCGGGCAGAGCGATGAGCATGCCATTAACTGGAGATGTTTTTATACATTTATTTCATTATGCGAAAATCAAAAAACCTTTCTCCAAACTGCGTCCATGCTGCTAATTCACTTAAGGGATAAATGAACTAAAACGATTTTTAATAGGTGCAATGGGTTTTCACGGGGAGGAAAGTCTGCTTCGGGAAGGGAAGAGACGATAGGATGCTTTCGCGACAATGGGTTACGGAGACAGACGTCAGCTCTCCGAGTCCGTGGATAATTGTAGGGGTAACGACCTAAAGGGCATCACAGTTGCAGAACTTCTGGCTGTGTTTTCCATTGAAATATTAAGATAAATTTATTTTCTCCTTTTTCCTCCTTTATTTCCGGCTTTTTCAGAAGAGAATGAATAGGTTAGAAACACTCTGGGCCTGTCAAAGCAACAAATGATGTTAGTTGGGGGGACTTGAAAACAAAAAAATCACTGGTGCTTTATTCAGTGACTTTGAAGGGTCCACGGTTCACGAATGTATTATGTTATAAAACTTCTTCACCACGAGGTCGGTAACCTTGGGTGTGGACCAGAATTCAAAGGCAACCGTTTCTCAATTTCTTTGAGACCATATTCCGTATTTATGAATCAAACGTTTTCCCGACACCTATTGTTGTTAACTGATAGAACAAAGATCTCCTTCGTTATCAAAAGTGAGCTTTTAAGGGTAATGGAACCATGGGAATTTTTATTTTTAAAATCCTATTTATATGACGAAGAAATGCGTTTATAAATATGTGAAATAATAACCGAAATAAATAAAAATTAAATTAATCTGAAATTAAAAATAAATTAAATTAGAATGAAAAATAAAAAAATTAAAATTAAAAAATTGAATTAAAAAATTAAAAATAAATAAAATAAAATTTAATTAATTAATTAATAAAAATTATTATAACAATATAAAATAAATAAATAAAAATGAAATTTTAATTATATTTATAAAAATTAAAAAAATATTTAATACAATAATTAATTAATTTAAATAATAATAATAAAAAATAGCAACAATAAAACAATAATAATTAATTTTTAAAAAATTAAAATTAAAATATAACCGATTAAATTATTTAAGAATAAAATGTCAAAACCCTCATTTAACAAAAATTTGTAAAAAATATAAAATAAAACAAATAAAGAAATTAAATTATTCGATTAAATTTAAATTAAATTAAATAAAAATATTAAAAAAACAATAAAAAAAAATTAAAATTAAATTAAAAATAAAGTTTATTATAAATTATTATAAATAATAATAAATGTCAAAGATTTATTAATATTTATAAAATGTAATAACAAGTGATAAATTTATCATTATCACATTGTCTGTCTATAAGGTAACGAGACTGGATGAAAAAAGAATATTTATATACAATATTTACTTACCACATTTATTGAAACCACTACATTTATAATTTATCTCCTTCAAAATATTTTCCCTTGGCAGACACACGTCGAAGCACATTTATTAATTATTAATGATGGCATAATTATTATAAAAGTTCATAATTTTATTTAATTGAACTTAATAATATAAAAAGAATTTAAGCATGTTTAACAAATATAAATAAATTTAGATTAACCAAAATTTGATAATTAAAATTTGTTTGAATATTCCGATCTGTTATGGCGGAAATATAAATATCAAGATATAAAAGAAAGATAAGCTTCATTTTACCATTTCATTATTTATTTTGAAAGGATTTCGCGTTTGTAATAATTATTCTAAGACACCTTTGTTAAAGTTTGAATAATATTACGACAGGATTTCTTTTAAAAAGAGTTTAATTTGTTTTAAATAATAATAACAATAAGTAATAATAATAATAAATAATAATAATAATAAATAATAATAATAATAATATATAAAAATAAATTCTATCAATACATTTTTTACAGAAAAAAGTATACTAAAATATCGAATTGTACAGAATGCTTTTAGTAATTATTATTTTTAGTAATTAATAATAAACTATAATTAAAAATTAAAGTATTGATTTTCTGGGGCAATATTATCTATTCTTTTTTGGGAAACTTTTCTCAATTATCAATTTATTTATCTTTCAGAAACGTAATTGGCATTTCAGATTTAATATTGAATCTCGATTTATTATAATAATATAAACTATTTAATGATAATTTTAATTATTATCATTTCACAATAAGTCGATATACAAAGGCAACTTTTCCATTGAAAATATGAAGAACGGAATTACTACTTGAACAGAAATTCAGAATGAGAAGAACCCCCTTCAAAATTTCTGTAGGATCCCTTTCAATGAGAATGTGAAAAGGAAACTGCCAGTCTGGTGGGCAGGCACTGAGTGACCCTTATAATTAACGAAACTATTTTGGTAAAACAAAAAGTAAAATCAATTAGTCTAAAAATATCAATAGTGAAAGAATCGATTTTAAAATATTTATTTTTATTTCAATATTTACTGAAACTTCAAATTAATAAATAAAATAAATATTATTATTATTATTATTATTATTAATTATTATTATTATTAATATTTATTTATTTATATATTTTTTTTAATACTTTCGACAAATAAATCATAACTTATCTAATACATTTAAAAGAGAAACTTTAAAGAGATTTGAAAAAACACCAGGTAAATGTGTTCAATTTTGCGGTGCTGACTGTGCTAACGATATTCAGCACCAAATTTGTTTGAACGTATCAAATTGTTGTGATCAATGCGGTCAGTAATTTATTATCGATACGATCTTCGTGCAAGATGACGCTCGACCAATGACACAAACGCGCCTCCACTGTCAACGGGAGAGTGAAGGAGAGCAGAAAACAATTCCGATAAATATTCTTTACGTTAAGCGCTCCCTGGTTCAGGTGTCTCTTACAACCTTCAATTTTGTCCAAAGAAATCTTTAATGTGAAGGTAATGCATGAGAAAATTAGAGAGGAAACGTTCTTCTGTCGATCAGATCAAAAATAAAAACGGAACGTTTCCCGTTTAATGTTGATCGAAAAAACAATGTTCAAATTCCAATTTGGGAGGGGGCATAAAAATCACTAATTAATTTTTAAAACGAAGGCAGAGATGGGGCACGGCAAAGAGCTTAATTAATTATTTTCCAATAATTCGCATCGGTACTGCGTGGGGAGATGTCATTAATTAATACAAAAATCCACTTAATTTTGTTTGATTGTTATCTGAAGTTTAATAATAATGATAATAATAATTTCCGATTTTGTGGGATAATGTGAACGAAGGAAATCTGAAGAACCGAGCGAAAGTCGAACAAATAATTAAAGTAATAATTGTTAATAATAAACATATTAATTATTTCCATGAAAATTTTATTCTGCATGACAAATCGAAAAAATAATATTTGAAGTTTTCTTTTTTCCAAATAAAATAAAATAATAATTAATTATTATCAATAATGATAATATTGAGAATAAAAAATGAAAATAATTTTTATAATAATCGGGTAAAATTAAACAAAATAATAATTAATAAAATAAAATAATAAATAAATAAATACAAATTATAAATATATAATAATTATAAATATTGGTATGTTGGGAGCATTCGTTTCCTCAGTCCAATATTTTCACATCATTTAAAACAAGGAGAATAGTTTTAAATTATTAATTCAATATTTCTTGCAATAATCGATTTATTTAATATAATTTATTGATAAGTTTTTGATACAATTTCAAATTATTTTTAAAGGGTACATTTGAAATGTATGACGAGAAATTGCATTTTCGACATTTATGTCAGCTATCAAAAAGGTATTTGAGTCGAAGGTGTTCGGCGAAATGTACCACAGCGAGTGAGTTTGTGATTGATGAGAAATAGGTTTATTGCGAAATCATGGTATCGAAGGAAAGCATACGTGCATGGGGTGATCAGGGTAAAGACGTCTATAAAACCTGCTTAATATTGCAGGTAACCAGTGAATGAGCATCCGCAGCATGTATTACCTCGAGATTGTAGTCCACCATTCAAAAAAATCTTCATTTTATTTGGAGAAAATAAAATGCTCCTCAAAATCCAATACATATCCCAGCATTGGGCTCTTTTCACTCAAAATGATAGTTCAATCTTTGTTTCTTGTAAAATAAAAACTGTCTGTTGAAAAAATTTAACAAAAAGAGCCATTTTAATAATACATTCATTCAACTGTAACTTCACAAAATTTATAATGTCACAATTTTTTCTAGTCACATTTTGGTTTCTAACAATTCATATAAATTATGCAACAACTTCTCAATTATATGGTTATTTTTAAATTCACACATTATTAAGTACACTTTTAAATATTATTTGCTTGAATAATAAATAGGTTTTGCAATATTTTAGAATTAAATAGACTCTCAAAATAAATGGGTCTCCGAACAATTTGTGAAAAAGTTTAATTAATCAGGTTTGTTGAAAAATACCCAACAAGATTTGGTCAAATGGATATCTAAGGAGTTCGAAAAAGCAACAAGATTTGCGAATACTGAAAAACCTAATCATCGAATAAGAAAAAATGGCAAGATGATGAATACTTTCATTTGAAAAACTTCATGATATTAAAAAAAGGAGATATATCAGGAGAATCTTGTTAATCAGAGTATAATTGACACAAATTTGCACCCATCTTGTTAACAGTTTATAATCTTGGCTGCATTGTAAGCTAATTAATCCATCCAATAATCAATCACTGAATAATGAATAACTTACATCTGAAATGAACAATAGGGCGAATAAAATGCAAGAATTAATAAATAAATTAGCTGTCGATAAACAGATTGAGGCAATTAAATATATCTTCATAGAAGAAAACATATCAACTGGGTGTAAAAATGAAGAAGATATAAATATATAGAGTATATGATAATCTTGAAGAAATAAAAATAATGAAAAAACGATGACTTAGAACATGAAGAAAAACTTTTCACAGTTAGAATCATTAATTGCACGAAAATGTTTAATAAAATATTTAAAACAACAGTCTGAAGATAATTGGTCAAGGATCAAATAATTTCTTTCTATTCTTTATTTTAAAAATAGAGACAAATACAAAGCAAACTAAATTATTGGATTATTTTAAATAAAAAAGTAATCAATAAGTATTTATGATCGATCAATATGTAATTGTTTATAAATTATCGATTGTTATAGAATATTGAGTTAATGATTTTTTAACTTCACAGCAAAAAAAGTCTTATTTTTCTGGTCCCTACAGTGTGAAATTATTCATAAATGATTTTATAATTTATAGAAAAATAATGCTAGAAATCTTCAACAATAATAAAGGAAATAAAATTTATAATAATTAGCAAATTAAATAATAAAATCTAACTATTGGAATTACGAACTTCCATAAATCTTATATCGATTATTAATAATATTGCAACATCACAAATACAATTAAAACAAATTAAAACTATTGATAACGTGGGGTTTCAAAGTCTTTTCTGAAATGATCCCCGGTAGACTATTGAAGATGAGAAGATTAATCCCAAGCAGAATTTGTCATACATAACAGAAGTGCATCCAGTGGATAAATATAAACAGTTTATTGATTTAGTTAGGGAAATTACAAAGAAAATCTGCCGTAGTAGAAAGAGGTTTTGTCAACAACTGCAAAGAATTGCCCCCCCCTTCGATAATTCTTTGATCACGGATTTTCGAACGAAATCAATTGTTCACGATTCATCAGTGGTATGCCTTTAATGACAAAAGGGGCAACGGTGGTAGCAAAACTAAGAGTATTAAAAAATATATGTATATATCATCGAATTCAATGCATTCTGCTGTTCAACGCACTTGTGTCAATTTTATATAATATCGTAAAATAAATATTTATCAGCTTGATGTACTTAGAAATCGAGTCTGGTGTCTGTCAGCGTTTTCTAAATCGCTTTTCTAAGCAGTCATAAAATGCGACCGTCTTCCTAGGAAAGGGGCTGGCTGCCGGTTACTCGTCGTCTCTGCAAGAAACTATCAAATCGACAACGTCTCAGTCATTGTTTTAATTAATTAAATCCTGCAATATACAGACGATTGTCTCTCGGAAAAAGATCATTATTTTAATTTCTTTCAAAAATTATTTTATATTTTTGTTTAAAATATTCAAATTGATCCGGTCACAGCAAAAAGGAGGCTTTTCTAAAATGATTTTTTATTGAATCAAACCAACAAAAACAAGAATGTCTTATTTAAGAGTTTCTCATTTGCCAAGACTGTCAGTGTCAAAAACATATTCTCATGACATGCAATTCCACCCTGTGACTGTTGCTGAACTAACTGAAAGGTTTAAATTTGAAAATTTAAACATTCCTTAAGATCTTTGTGGTATCCATTGGAGGACCTGTCCACAATGCAAAAATAATCAATGTAAAACAAATCATTTATTTCTTCAGAAAAACGATGACAAAATAATTGTCTAGAACCACTTAGATTATTTCAATAAAACAGGATTAATGGGTAAAATAGAATATTGAAAAAGTTTAATCAAAGACTTAATAAAAAAAGTAATTTGAAGTGGATAGAATAAATAAATCAATGAATTATCTTTATTCATTTTTGTATTGGCTTTAATAAATATCTATTATTATTTTAATCAATAAATGTTTGATTTAACTGTTCTTAAATTTATTCGATTAATTTGAAATTTTTAGTGAGTCACTGTTTTGATTAACTCAGTGATCGTAGGCAATCCAAAACAAATTCTTCTTACTTTTCAGAAAGATATTTATATTTATATTTATAAGATATTAAGATTAATTAACTAAAATATGAAAAGCTTTTAAATTAAAATAAAGATAATTAATTTTATTATATAATATAAAAATAATATATATAATATAATTAATTAATAATATAATTTAAAAAAAAATTTTAATAAAAATAATTAATTTTTTAATTAATTAAGTTTTAGATTTTGAAGGTCACTTATAAAAAACGTTAATAAAAAGTTTTAAACTTAATTTAATCAGATTAAAAGATAAATTAATGCTGTTAAAAGATAAAATAAGGAATTTAAAAGATACATGGTTGGGCTGATAAGTCCTTGGAATGAACCCGAAAAAATATTAATATTTCAATAAAATTTGGCATGATTAATTCTCACTATTTGTAGATCTAGAAAACTCATTTTGTTTTAATATAATAATATTTAATTTTTTTGAAAATTGAAAATATTAAATTTTGAAGAATA
>JBBMKC010256217.1:0-10077 GCA_037834085.1 Bipalium vagum | reverse complement strand
TATTATTATTATTATTATTATTATTATTATTATTATTATTATTATTATTATTATTATTATTATTATTATCGATTATTGGTAAGTCATTTGTGAGTTGCTTACGAACGACTTAACATTTTTAAAATGAGTTTGATAAAAAAAATCAACATTGATCAGATATTACTTTCTTCAGATCAAAACAAATCAGTAAAGAAAAATCAAAAAACCCAATGACGTTTATTATACATTACAACATCTTCCATTTTCATTTAGCACAAATCAATGATAAATCGATAAATGTTTTCCAACGTTGCAAATTGTAATATTCAGAATCCAAGATCGCGTACCGCGACGACAGCAAATTGACGCTGTCCGGTTTGGTGACCCATTCCCGAGTGGAAATGTCAAATATCTTGATTATTTCGTGTGTTGCCAAGGTGATGAGACCACTGACAAAATAGTCGGGATTCAAGGCGCTCTCTGGAGAAAAACCATAAATGCACAAAAGTCGAGAAGATATAAAAGGGGGAAATGATAAATAATCGATAATAATTAATATTTTTTAAAAACTTAAATAATATAATAAAATAATAATAAATAATATTAATGATTATAAGTATAGAAAGAAAAGGCAATTAAAATAAAGAAGGGAAAAGAGAAAAAAGGTAAAGAAAGTAAACTTTAAAGTGGAGAAAAGTGGAAAAACACTGAGAGAGAAACAGAAAAAATTACTGAATCTCAATTGACCGGTTTCTGAGGCCTTTTTTATGGAGTTGGTGATTTTCCCGTAAAAGGCCGACACGGGCGTCATCGATTCGAATCCCAATTGTTTGTTTTCCATCACCTCCATCACGATGAAATTCAGACATTCCAGTCGCGGTACCAGACATCGCGACAACAACAAAATCTGATCCCGGACGCACTTGTCAAAAACATCGGCTCGCCATTTCGAAAAATCGATTTGGAACTCGCCATCCATTTTCAGCGCGTCTGTTTCTCGAGTCGGTGCAATCATGGTCTGATTCGAGATATTATTATTCGGTTCAAATAATATTGATTTTATGGATTATTATTATTATTTATTGATATTATTTTTTTTATTACTATATATGAATTTTATTGGTTAAAATTATTTTTTGATGATTTTATAACGAATGATAAGAAAATCGATTTTCAATAGATTCAATATGGTTTTTGATTTTGTTATTAAAAAATAAATATTTGTCAGAAAATTTTGAAAAATCAATAATTTATTATATATATCACACAAAAAATTATGAGATTTCTATAAATTATTGATTTATTTCAAAAATATCTTGCATCAAGAGCAATGATGAACTGTCAACTGACGGTGATCAATTATTTAAAAGTCTTAAAGAAGGGTGGAAAAATCAATCCGCAATATCGAATAGATTTGATTCTATCATTACTGATCCCGTGATCTCCTTTTGTTCAGTGTCTCATGATTATAGTATATATTAGCTGTTTTCTTATTATTGAATATTATTTTGAAGTCACCACACTAGTTAAATGCAGTTATAAAAATATTTTCACTATTATACTTAAAATAGACCTGTAGACAAAAATTTTACAATTTATCTAGCAAGTTTATACAATTATTTGTCCACTACTGAATATCACAAATCCATAATTAGTTAGATAATGTAATAATAATAATAATCTATGATATCACTCACTTCGTTCCACCAAGTGTTGAGTTTGTCGAGTTCGCTTTCCAAAGTCTCACAGGGTAACAGGAACCGGAAGTAGCGAGATAAAAGCAACTTGACGATGTTGGTGATGGAATTGGTCATCGATTCGTGAGTCACATTGATTTGGCTCATGTGGGTCATCTCGAAGCAAAAACGAGATTCCGTAATGAAAGCCATGGCAGCGACTGGTTTAATATGAAATTTCATTAAATTGGCATTGGCACACTGAACACCCTAGCACTAACGCACCCAAATCTGTGTCACAAAAAGACAGTCACAGACATCCATACATACAATTTCTCAGAACCGAAATTAAAGGATCGAGTTTTGGCTTATAATGATGTCACTTTCTTTTTTTCTTTCATTTTCAATTTAAAATAATCTTTTTTAAAAGTGAAAAATCAATAATTAAGTGGTTTAGTCATCTTAAATTTTGATTTCATTAATAAAAATTTTTATAATAAAGTCACATTAAATAGAAAACAGAGAAATCATAATTCATTGACAAAAACCCGTCAAAATGATCTGCTGATAGAATATCGAGTTATTTAAGTCTTTTTTTCGTTTCCTCTCTATTTTATCATTATTTTCTCTTCCTTTCTTTTTGTTTCTTATCTTTTTCTTTCTACATCACTTATTCTATTTTTTATCTCTTTCTCAAACATGTAAACTCGGGTCAACCATAAAAAAGAATGAAATTTCAGATTTTCTTTCTCTCTATTTCCTTTTTTCTGATTTCACATTAAAACTCTTTTTTAATTATATGAGAATTCGATTTAAAATGCTTTTTTCTTTCTAATTTTATTTCCCCGAAAATAGTTGAATAATAAAGTCGATATTGGATATAATTTAATTATAATAGTAAAAAGGTCCCTCTTAGCACATCAGACCATCATACCACCAAAACAAAACAGATTAACAATAAATTTCACTGTCTACTTCACATTTAAACAATTATTTTTTAAAGAGAATTGAAAGATCGATAGTTTTATTTCATTCATTTATTTCTCTCCTTCCCTGTCCCACTCTTCCTCTCATTTTCTCAAAAAAAATTTAAAATTTTGCTTTGGAAAAAATAACAATGGCATAACAAAATTAATAAAGAAATGTGCTTCCAAAATCCAATACCTGATTTCATCAATATTTTGTGCACAACGACATCGGCGTACCAATCGAGATCGGATTGGATGGAGAAATTATCCCAGTCCACTGTCAAAAAACAATTGCCGGACTTGGACGACGGATCAATCGACACCGAAACGTATTGAGAAAGCATATTGCATCCTCTCCTGGAAAGATAAAAATCAGTTTTGATTATCTTTTTGACTAGGTGAGGATTTCATGAACATAATATCAAAATTATTATCATTATCATTATTACCAAAAAAACCCAAAATTAAACGTTATTATTGATTTTTAAGGTATTCTTTTTCAAGCCTAATCAATAAAATCCCATTTATCAAAAAAGATCAAAAGCAATAGCTCGTAATCATTGAATGGACAAATGAACTCACCGAATATTTGTGACAACGGAGGTGAACTCGAACCCTAACGAATCCGATGATAAAATGTGCTTGATCAAATCGTAGGCAACGTGGAACATGTTTTCCAGAGATATTGATTTCTTGTCTTTGAAATGGTATAACAACAGGAACGCCACCAAATTGCTTGGCATAATCAATTGACATTTGTCACTGAACAAGGATAAATGACGCACAAGCTTTTTTATTTGATTTTCTGCAAAAAAAGGGAATTATTGATTTTTTTTCTTCGAAAATGGTAATATAAAATAAATTATTGAGAACTAAGTTGAAATCGACAAATTGATTATGTAAAAAATAATATTTTCAAAAATTTATAATATCCTAGAAGTCAAACTTTTCTAAAATTTGGTCTTTTATTATATCATTTATAAGTGCAATTAAAATAGGTGTTGCCTGTATATCTCCAACCATATCTAATGAAGAAAACAAACGAGTGTTAAATAATACAATTATTTTGAAAAATTGGATTTTAATATAAAATTAATAATTTATGAATGTAAACATTACAAAAAATATTCATAAAAAACCTTGATTACTTTTATAGTTAAGATTTCATAAAATATTATTTATTTATACAATCAAAATATAAAAAATTCGATAATATTGATTGAAATTTAAAGATCGATATTAAAAAATACTCATAAAGTATTGATTAATAATAAATTAAAAAATCGAAAAAACCGATAGTAATCGAAATAAAGTTTCAATGGAAAGTGTAAACAAAAAATTCCAACCAGTGTCCACAATTGTCGTGGCGTCCTCGTCTTTCGTGGTGGAACAGAACTGGCTGTAATAAATGGGCTTGGTGACGACCAATTTGACGATACCAAATTGACCTGACCACAAGCGAAAGAAAGTAAACCCAACATTCGAAGATAGCAAAGAATCGGATCTCTAGGCAAAATAAATCAATGTCATGGAAACTGAGAACACTGTAAGCCAAAAAATGTTTACCAATCGGAACTCTTTTGGAACATATTCATGATTCAAAGACAACGGAACGATGATCGGATCCCCCAGTCGACCGTCAATGAAACCTTTGATAGCTGTGTGCAATACCCGGATTTCCGTTTGGTCTCCGCTGGACGCACAGAAGGAATTCGTGGACTCGTTCAACACGAGGCAAATCGATCGTCGCGATTCCAGAAACATTGTGGCGATCTGCGCAACGAAAAATTATGGGGGCTGGTAGAGAAAGAAGATGTTGATAAAGAACACAAAAACAAAATCAATATTTAATCAATAATAATAATAAGAAATTATATTAAGAAATCAGTTAATTATAATGATTATAATCTATTGGTAAATAAAGAGTAATAAAAATTATAAAAAATAAATTATAATAAATAAGTTATATTAATTGATAACAATAATAATGAATAATAAAGATTATTATTATTATTTATGATAAATTAATAATTGATGACAAATATTTATTATTATTGAAAAATAATAAATAAGTAAACAATAAATAATAAATTAACTAATAAATAATATTAATTTAAAAAATAATTTTATTAAAAATGTAACAGATAATTAAAAATAAAATTAAGTATTATTATTAGACAAAATCGACTTTAAAAATGTTAAACCTTTTCCACTAAAAACGATTGCAGCTTCGGATATTTCAATTCTCTCTCGCATTTGACAGTTACATAACCGATTTTATTCAAAAGCGATCTAAAATGAAAAAGAAGGAAAACCCATCAATTAAAACAATTTATATTTAAAAATCAATAAAATCTCTATCTAACTTCATTTTAACAACTTGTGGAGTCTCGGCAACAAAGAACACAGGACAATCGATACCTGCCTCTCGAAAGACAATAGGAATTAATAGAAAATCGATAGTGCACTTATATTTGATGACGAAAACGATCGGTTGCTTTATTCTTGTCGATAATAGATGAGCAGAATCGATTATCGATTTTTTGGATTGATTGTGAATTCCATAGAGCAGTGCCAAATCGAAAGTGCTAATGGAAAACGATCTCAAAGCACGTTGACACAGCGAGGATATAATTCTTGAAGAAAATCAGAACAAATCAATACAAGATGAAATAAATACATCAATACCTCAATAAATAATCACTGGAACTCATTTTCAAAGAATCAAAATAAGTTTTAGTTGCGTACCACGAGGCGTTGGAGATTTTCGTTGCCAGGTCCTCATTCAAGATGTCTCCTTTTAAAAACAAAAATAGACAGTTCAAGTCGACTGAAACTAAATTTCTTGTAATAATTATTAACCTTACAATAAATATTAACTGGTTAATTTATTGGTTATTTACAATAATTTTCGGATATTTTTTTAAAAATTTTAAAATTAAATCAAATAAAGAAAATACCTGAACACTCCACCTCACACATTTCACAAATGAATCGATTTACGCTATACAGAAGATTAGTATAAATATTTATATTAAAAAAAAAGATTAACCTATCGTTAGCGGCTAAAGAGTCCCATGTTATATTATCTAAATCGTGACCGCTTTTGAGATTTTTATTAAGAAATAATCGATAGCAGTTCCTAGAAAGAAAACTAAATATGTTTACTTAATTAATAGAATGTATAAACATTGCATTTTTATTGAAAATGCTTATTTCTTTATTTCCATCTGCTTCCATGCTTTCCTTTGATATATATTATAATGGTATTTTAGGTATAATTCATACTTGAAGATTAGAAGCAACAAATTCATTGAAAATATACCAACAAGAACACAGAACGTTCAAATTTCTACATTTTATTACATTACAATTGGTTTTGTCAAAATTAAATTTGATATCACATAAATTATTTATTAGCACTTCATTACTGTTATCATTTTCTTTTTCCAACAATCGTTGTCTCTTCATTTCCAAAACTTGTTCTACATTTATTTTTGTTCCTTCATCATCCCCATAAAAATTTCTACGAAAATTAAGACCATTCACACTTTTCATATTTTTATATTTTTTAAATATTAAAATGACATGAATATATAAACAATATGTATTAGTATTTCTTAATATCTTTCATCAAAATGGTGAACAACGAAATTAGATATAATTATATAATTAGTATGATTTTAAAATTAATAATAATTAATTAATGATATTAAAATTAATTTAGAAATACAAAAACATTTTTGAACTATCAGTTATGGGATTATTTTAAATCATTCTCAAATAACGTTTAAAATAAAATTTATAATTGAAAATTAAAATATGAAAAGTTTCAAATTTTTGAGAAAATTTTTACACTAAATCTAAAAGTTCAATAATAAATATTTTTTATATATTGAGTAATCAAAGTTATTATTAATGGGATATAATTAATTTAGTTGAGGTTCTGCATTACTTTACTTAAATGTTACTCCTTTTCTGCAGTTATCTATTCGAGAATTTAATGTTTTAAATTTTTTACGCTATTAAATTATTATGAATCGTGTCATAAACATGAGCTCGTTAAGTTTATAGACCCCTTCACTTTTGTTAAAACGTGTACGCAAATGAATGAATCAAAACTACAAATAACACTTTATTTGAATTATCACATTTACAACCACAATCACACAATCGTAAAAGTTTCAAAGTTTTAAATTCAAATTTTATATGGACATCTGATTCTTAATTATCTTGAGTAAAAATATATCTTGGGCTTAATTTTTTCTTTAGTTAATAATCTCGAAACAAAAGTAATAAAGGATAATGTAAAATTTTTATCCAAGTTCTCAACCCTCCAGTCGCATTTTTTACTTTGTTTTGATTTAACTAGGTTTGCACTGCACTTTACTACAATTTCATATTTTTTGTATTCGTTTTCCAAAATTTTTTGCAGCGTCCTGTCCATCTAACCAGGTTTTCCAGCTCTCCATACATTTCGTCATAAGTAAAAAGTTAAATTCTAAGATTCGATCAAAATTTCGGTAAATAAACTGTGTCAAATTTGATTTTGAAGAATTACAAAAAAGATTTCGATAAAATAAAAGAATATATTTATGAAAAATAAACAATCAATTGAGGGGTCCAGCGTAATTGACAGATCTGATCGGATCAGTTGGATAATACGTTTGATTTCTGCTGATCAATCTCTTGACAGCCTGGATATATTTCCTTTGAACTTCGTCATTCAAGACATGGGCCACGTTCTTGGCATAGATTTTTTCTTGGGCTGTACGAGCATGAATACCGTGGTTCGTAACACCAAGCGGCCACGGTGCATTACCAATAGCCAGTTCCAAATAAGCCTCCGTTGCCTTGAGGTAGTTTCTGTCCAACAACAGGGCCACGATCTTTACCATGGAATCCAAAATATCGGCTGACATAATTTTATTCTTAAACAATCGGAAGAGTGGTTTGATATATTCCACCGTCTGATTGTACGTAGCACTTTCTCGTCGGCCCTGAAACATCGCTTTTTCGGCTTTCGATCTTGAATTCAATTGCCGACCCCAAACGGTCAGAATAAACTTCAAATAAGCCAAAACAAAATCGGAAACGCGCTCGATTATCAAAACATCGTCTTTGAAATCGTTCCTGAAGTTGGTAATGTCTTCCGCTCCGTCTACATCGTCGCTGGTATTGATGTTGTAAAATTCTCGGTTGACACTTGTCACGGACTCTCTTGACAAACAATACATGCTCAAATAACGCCGCATTCGTCTTAATTGTCGATCATCCAGATTGTCTGCCGTGTCTTTTACGCTGACTTCCAAAACATTGATATTATTTTCTACAACAGCAGTTCTTTGACGATAACTTTCCACAGCTTCTTCTTCGTCCACTTTCTCCATGGCAGCCTTGAAATCGTTATCCAGACCACCGTGCTTCGGTTCCAACAACTGAATAAGCTTCATTCGTTGATAGGAATCGTAATCCGTTTCACCAAAACATCTAATGGGCTCGTTACGACGCCGTAATATTTTGATGACTTCTTCACGATTGAGCATCGTTTCGTTTTCTTTTGTCGAACCAACGGTTTTAGAAACGACGACTTTAGAAACGGTCAGTTCTGATTTCTCTTTTTTCTTTAATAAATCGATTTCAGGAAGCTCGTATAAATCTGCCGTTTTATAAGTTCTTTTATTGCCTATTTTTCCTTTCATAATTTCTTTTCTTTTATTTACTATCGATGCGAGATCCATAATTTCGAAAAGATTATTTCAAAATTATTATAAAATATATGTAAATTATTTAAACAAAAAGTATTCAAAGTTTTCATAATTTTTAAAATTAACTAATTGGATATTAAATCTTAAAATTGAAAAATTGAGGAATATTTATTTAATTAGTCTTATAAAATTATTTAATTTAAAATTTGATTTTATCTGAATTTTTTTTTGAAAAAAAGATTTATCACAACTTTAAAAATAAAGTTAAAATTCAATTAAATCAGTTTTGAGTACATTATTAATAGATTTTAAAAATTTATCTAATTTGATGACATAGATCTGTCCAAGCCCAGAAACTTAATTTTAAATGTATCTTAATTAATATCCATAGTATTAAAAGTTAATTTAAATGTTTCTGAGTTGTTTAACATAAAATAGTTTTAGCAGAAAATTTTTTTATTTTTAAATGAATAAATTTTGCAAATACGGTAAAAATACATTGAGATTTAGGGATGGTAATAGAATTGTGGATCGCAAGATTATATTACATATGACAAGGTGATGTATCATATTATTTGTGATTTTGAATAAAATAAAAACCACTTATTATCAGGTTAATGTATCTATTCTTATTAACATGTTAAATTTTGTTTCTGGTTTCTTAAAATCAAAATTATGAAAAAATAAGAAACGCTTTAAATTTTTTCCTAGTAACTTAAAGAAAAAGCATTGGTTTATTTAAAAATCGCCAAAATCGAGCATGCTTTGCTTGTGAATCAATGGATAACTTGACCTGACAAACTGAAGTCGATGATTAACGCAGGAATTTATATAATCGATTTGAGATAAACCTCAATATCCTCGCCAACAATATGTCATTATATGAGCTTATTTTTTCACACTGTGAATAATGAAATCAATGCAAATGTAAATGTTTGGTACGACGTTTAATGCGAGATATATTCTCTAAAATGCTACCTAATAACTTTATATAAATAGGTTAGATTTTGGCTCACCAACTAACAAATGAGTGTTCTAAGTTATAAACTAAAATCAACTAAAATAAGGCAAATTGGTTTAGAAAAATATATTTATAAAATAAATAAAAATCTCTCTGATCACAATAATATTAATTAATTAAAGTCTTCATTTTATGATAACCGAAGAAGCCCTAATGTCAAAAATACGTATCCTGTCGCCTAGAGCAAAGCAGAACCAATTAGTAGAAAGAACAAAAATGGAAAGTACAAAAATATAATAAAAAGAACTTATTGCAGAGTATTTGCTCTGAATCTGTTGAGTATTAATTATTTATTTTACACGACACAAAAGAGGTCGATTTATTTTAAAATAACAAACGAATAATTTATATACCTTTTTTACGGGCTGTAACTTGTCTACACGAAGTTAAGTGCGAATTGAATTCGAAAACAAAGAGCTTTTATACTTCTGATTTTCACATTCATGATCCTTTGATTGTATTTAAAATAAAACTTTTCATTAATAGAGTAATATGTGTGATGTTTTTATTTAAGGAAAGTTTTTATATTAACTATATATATATATATATATATATATAGTACCTGCAAAAAGTATCACCTTTTTCATAATAAAACTTAGATTTAGAAAAGATAAAGAAACTTATGAAGTGAAACACAGTATTTATATTTAGTACTGATGTAATGCATTGCAACCAACAAAACATTTGATAAAATTTAATTATCAAACAATATTTTAATTACATAA
>JBBMKC010256206.1:0-10078 GCA_037834085.1 Bipalium vagum | reverse complement strand
TATTATATTATATTATATTATATTATATTATATTATTAAATTATATGTTATACTAGTATAATAAATTAATATATTCTTACTATAGTTATAATAAATAAATTTTGTTCTTATTCAGGAAATTTATTTAATTATTAATATTATATATATATATAAATATATATCAATAATTATTTTTATTTTAGTTTGACCTTAAAAATAATGAATTTTGTTTAAGATTTATTTATAAATTGAAAACGATCAAACGATCGTTGAACTTTAGGAACATGCACCGTTCCACACACAAATTTTTCAATGCAAAAATTGTGTTGTTTTCTTTTTTGGATCTTGCAGCGTTTATATTATATTCCTTTCGTAACTTATCTTAAATTCATAAAATAAAAAATTTAGAACGTGAATAAATGTAAATATGTAATTTAATTGAATTTGATTTAATTTAATTAATTTAAATTGAATTGCAAGCGATCTGTTAGATGTAAATGCAATATTTTAATTCTAATATAAAACCAATGACTTATTTTTAATTGATCGAAAAAAAATCCTCAATATCAATTTTTTAAAAAACAAAATAAATTTCACAGAAAATTCAAAATCAAGGAAGAGATTAGGTACATTTTTAAACTTAAATATTATAGAACCATTTCCAAGAAAAGCTTCCTCACGTCTGACAACTTATTCAAAGGTTCCAAGGTAAGAAAATACTGTAATAAACTAGGGTTTGAAATATTATCTCTTGATAATAAGTAAACACAAGACGCAAAAGTAATTTGGATTAGGTGTTATTTAATTACTTATTTATGCTTGGATGGAAGAATGCCTATTTCAAAGATAGCTTCAAATTGAAGACATCAGAACCTCATATTTGTGAAAATCTATCAAATGTGGAAGTGCTACTAATACCAGGAAACACTTTTATTACAATCTTGAGACATGGGAATCATAAAGACTTTTTTTATGGTTTTAAATTTTATTGAAAAAAGTGATTGTTGTATCAAAATCATTAAAAATGTTACGATTTTAAATACAATTTGTTTTTACACTAAAACTAGGGAAGCCATCACAATTGACGAAATCAAAAATAATTTCCAAAATGCATTTAACAATTCAATTACCGGATGTGACATTAGACAAATCAAGTATTATTATTTTACAGTTTATTGCATCATATGTTGTTGAAAACGAGTTTTGATTTGATAACCTATATTTTGGGGTCGACCTTCATTTTTGGGATATTTCTTAAATAACATTGATCTATTTTGGAGGTTCAACTATATATCAATATGGTTATGTTTATAAATTATTCTAAAATATATACTAAATATACTAGTTTGCACAAATAAAACTAAAACGAGATTGAACACAATTGGACTTTGCGCAACCCCAATATAAATACTAAACTAGTACTCAGAGGACGACACATAAAGTTTATCATCAAATATATCTGAGAATTGGTATTTACCATTTTATGCTACATAAGTATTTAATTTCTTTTGTTCTTTTCAGCTGTGTACAAGTAACTGAAAATTAATAAATAATTAACTTGTTCTGTTACAAAACAAAGTGAGATTCGATTTGAAATAAAATTGACTTTGTATTTTGATTAATTATTTTGTTAATATAACTGCTCTAGAGAGTAGAATACTCACGAATGATTTAAATCAATATAAACATTTTAAATAAAGATTCGACCTTAGCACTCCAGTATGAAATTAATTTTCTTGTCGTTCTTTACACACCAAACACAATTGTCAGTCATATTTGTTTTTATTGAGAAGCAATGAGCATAAGAACGAGAGAATCTTTTTTTCAATAAAATCATTATTTTAACTTGGTGAAAATCATCATGATTGATAATCCATAATGTTTTGTAATTTAAACCTAAAAAGTTTGCCAGCACTTAAATATTTATTATTTTACAAACAACTTGTTACCTCAATAATTTCAAATAATAGAATCTATTTTGACTACCGATCACATTAAAATGTCAACTTTCACATGTTGAAACCTCCGCTATTTAGTTAGTTGCTCCACCGTTTAGAGAATCTTAACAGTCCTCCCATCATCAGAAAAATTCGATCTACCTTAAAAAACCTGTGCATCTTTAAAAAATAATCTTTGTTTTACGAGTTACGAAAAGTGTTATTGATATATTGTTCAATATTTATTTGATTAATCCATCAGATTGTGTTAATTTATTGTCTAATCAATTTTTGCGCACTTAATTTTTAATATGATAAATAGTATTGATCAAAATTTTTCTGTTAAAAAATTTTAAAAATAGTTACAACTGTCAGCTTTTCCTAATATTGTACAATGAAAAATATTTTTGACCAAGAAAATGCCAAGTTACATTTTAAACGAATAAGTCTAATCAATTTTTAAATAATAATAACATCTTAAAAAACTGATAGTTTTAAGACCCAGAATTAAATGCACGAGGCACGTACCAAAAGTATGAAATTCGTAGCTATTAATAAAATTAACGTACCAGTTGAGTAACTCTTGTTTTTTAGTGTATGTGTGTTGCGTATGACTCATTTCGATATTGATTTATAACGCTTATTAGCTTTGTCTTGTCATTTCAGTGATGGATAATTTTTCCAGCTGGAACAATTAATTTTCTCATCAAAGAAGTCTTATCAGCTACCGTGACTACTGACACATTACCGAAATTGTACAACTTCCAGATTTACTATAAGTAGTTGGATGAAGCGCTTTATGGTGCACCAGTCAGTCACTTCAGATGAATCTTTTAGTTGTATCAGTTAGATGAACAGCGACGACAAAACTTTGATGAAATGCCTTCAGTTCGTGGCACCTGGTGAATAGCGGCTGGTTCATGCCGAGTCAGCTGAAAGATACCAAGTGACTTGGCATTGTAAGGGACTTATTCATGTAAACCTCTGTACTTCAAGTCATACTATCAATGCTTTAACCCTTTTTGGGCAAAATCTATTATTTGGCAATTGCTTTCAGAAACCGTATTCGCCATACCTGGAACCCAGCGATTACCACCTACTTTCTCCTATGAAAGATTTCCTCCGCAAGGTTCATTTCACAGGTGAATGTAAGACAATACAGCTGTAATAAAACTTTTGAAAGTACTTCTCTTCTGAAAGGTTTGAGCAATGATTACAATCTGAAGAGCGGTGGAATAAGTACATTACGTACATGGTCTTTATGTAGACCTATGACATGCGGATATTCCTTGATTGTTGCTGCTTAATAAGTACAAAATTGTGAGCAGAACTTTTGGTATGCCCCTCATACATCAACTTTCTGTTTTGTAATTTACTAAGAATAAACGAAGGATAATATATTATTAATAATTATTGAACATAATATATTATTAACGAAATAATAATACATTATTTTTATTGTTATTAGATTTTTAAATATTTTAGGCAAAAAATAGGACAGGGGAGTGTTATTTATTATTTTATTTTGATATAAGTTCCACGATCCATGCAATAAATATCTTCTGTACCTAGCTCCTCGTACTAAGCCATTGAAATCCTTGGTCACCTCGCGTAGACAGCAGAAAGCTTTTTGACTTCCGGACAAGAACGACCAAAGATTGCTATCCTGGATCCGTTAAGACGCTATGAGTCGATCGTTTGTTTGTGGAGAATCTTTAATGTCGGTCGCTTATGATGGCGGCAATGTAAATATGCAAATAAATTTCGAGATATATTTTTATAATTTAGAATATTTAGGGATTATTCAAATGAATTTTTCAATATGGTTTGTATTATACTTTGGATTGAAGGTAATTACAGATTTAATCAGTGGTTTCCTTTCAAAGAAAAATAATGAAAAGCTAATTTTGGAGAAAATTTCCAGATTGCCTAATCAACAACAGAAACACAGCACTGGTATATTTAAATCAATTTTTCCCTTTCAAAGTAATTAATAAAAGTTATTATTAATTATAACAAGCCATTAAGGATTAATGAACAGAGAGAATCAAAAGTCACGCAAACGGTTTCTGAAACCAGAATATAAATACTTTCGAAAAGATATATTATTTATTTTATTTTAATAATTATTACTTTTACGATTATTGGACGATGAAAATAGACAAGTGAACTTCCATCGTGTGTCTGTAGTGATTACGTTTCTTTTTTATTTGTTTATTAATTTATTTTATTTATTTATTTATTTATTTTATTTATTTTTTTATTTTATTTTTTTCTTTTATTTTTCTTTCTTTCTTTATTTTTTTTTTTTTTTTTGCTTTTTTTTATTTATTTTTTTTTATTTATAAAAGTAATTCTTGATAGGTTACTTTAAGGCTGATTTTCGGCTTGGTCATTATCATAAGTATACTGTGGCTTCTGCGATGAGATCTGCATTGAAGGTACTTCTACAGAAACTGATTAAATAGAAAATATCGTGTTGAGAGTGAGATTTAAATTTTGGATTTGAGAATGGGTTTTGTTCCTCATATCACATAATAAACAATTGAATGAATGTTTGATATTGATGAATGATTTTTGAAGCAACGTTCCCAAATGATTTTTGAGCTTTTTGTACAACCAAAAAATATTTTAAAATATCACCATTGCATTTCGTTGGTTCTATATTTTTTTATATCCCCTTTTCTGTAAATATCACTTTGAAAAATGTGAATGAAACCATGCAGAAAGAGTATCAGTTGAAAAATTTTTGAAAATCAACATGAAAAAAGTTTGGGACGAAAATATTCTACGAAATCGGAAAATGTGATGGTTATTGAAATCAATATTATGAAATCAAAAATATCAATACTTGAAATAATCACTTCCTTTCAAGGATGGGATACAAAGAACAAAAGCTGAGATTAACAAAAGAAAATGTGCGATTAACTTTCTCCGTCTTTCAGAATGGCTTTTGTTGACATTATTAATACTTATATCTTTTTTGAATTTATCCTTTATTCAATTGATTTTCAGTCTTGTTGGAGGATCTATCTGAAATTCTTTCTTGAACATGGTCTGTACCTCTTTTATGTTTTCAAACTTGAAGTGATTTTTGATATTAAATTTCGCTGCTCATAGTTCAATCTACCTTTCATGAATAAAAAAATTAATTTACCTTTAAAAATAAATTTATAGTTTTATAATAGCGGTAACCAGTTATTGGAGTATTTAAACAAACTATAAAAACAAGGAATAAGGACTTATATTTACTTAACGATTTATGTTTAAAGTGTGTATACTTTTTTTGAGACACCCTGTACATCAAAATAATATTTATACCTATGTAGCAATTAATAAATACTTTAAATATACTAAGCAAATAAGATTTTCGCATTCACCTTGTTCTCATCCCAATATTATTAATTACTAATAATATTTTTTATATTTTAGGTAATAAAACAAAAATATAATATAAATAAATAAATTGATTTTTTATAATTTTGACACTGGGCGTTTAAAAATTGGTAATAAAAAAATTATTTTCTAAAGTAAGACACATTTTGAAAACAAACCGTTGTAACTCTTTTTGCTTTTCGTTTTCATATTTTAAAAAATAAGAATTTTTCACCAGACCAAGAAGAGACTTTTATCAAATCTACTTTATTAACCAGAACAGAAATAAATTTCTGTGGTATTTGTTAACACATTCTTCGTCGTGTCACTTATATCTTGGTGACGGGTATACCATAAATATGGTTAGACGCTTTTCTGTTCAATTAAATAAAATTCTCAGTTTTATTTTTTTATGGAATTTATCATTCCTCTTAAACTCACTTCTTCGTCATCACTATTCTCCGCAGTTTTTATTATCCTGTTACGTGGTCCAGTGAACATTTTGAGGATAGAAAATCACTGACGTCTCAAGAAAGATGCACTTCTCGATTAAATTTAGGATTCCAGGCATTCCTCTAGTCAAAAGGATTATCTCTGTTCAAACTATTGAACTAAATACTCTGTAATGAATAGAACGTTACTTGAATTACATCCCTCCAATTCAATACTTTTCGACCCGGTGATAAAGTGAGCTGAATCAAGCTAGGCGATGAACATGCTAGTTACAACTCTACTTTCTACTTTCTACTTTCCTGGGAACAATAACATATATAAAGACAACCAGGACAATCAAATAAACCAAATAATAATCCCAATATCAAATGTTTCAAAGGTAAACAAAGTCCACTTCTTGCGAAGCTGGTAAATAGTATCCGAGTCTCAAAAAAATTTACCTCTCAAATCTAACTCGATGCACATTAAAGAATTCGCCTTTCTCTGAACTATTATATTTACCAACATGAAAATTTTAATTGAAATAGAAACAATTTTCATCACATGAAATTCTATCAATTAAAACAAAATTTTGCAAAAATATGAAAAATGAATATTTGTCAATATTTTATGTTAACAATGCAGAATTAAATAATCTTTTAGGATTAAAAACGAGTCTTTGAAAAATATAGACCTGGTGTTAAAAATAACTATTTCATAAAAACAAAATTTTGTATGAGAATATTGTGTTTGTAAACAAGTTTTGGTATTATGAAAAATATGTGGAACATATCTTCAAAATCAATTCAACGGGCAATGATTATCGATTTCGGTACGTATACAGAATTATAAAAAATATAATTAATTAATTAATTTAATTAAATCCAGTGGCATCTCTCAAAGTGACAACTTTTCCAGAAGTGGTCACTTTTGAGAGAGGGTCACCGTTTTTTAAGTTATGGGAAAGCATGAAATTTATTAATAAATCGAAACACGAAATGATTATTAGAATGTTTCCTCGAATAAATATCAAATACTATTTTCTTTGGGAGACTGGTTTGACTTGATCAACTTTTTGATAGAAAATATATTTCTTGTAATTGACCAGGACAGCACTCTGCTGAGTATTTCTTGCACAATGATTTATAAATATCACCTTTTTCTATAGGTTTTGTATCATCATCAGCTTTGGAACTATCTTTTTCGTCATCAATATGCATTTTAAGATCAAAATGCATCCTCAACCATCACTTATTCACCTTCTTCAGTGTTACTCATCGTGCATTCTTGCTGATGAATTTTTAAAATTGACGTACAAAGAATTTAATGTCGTCATAGATCTTAGTATCTTTTCAATGTTGACGTTCTCGGGAAACATTAGCCTTTCCATCAATACATTTTTGTAGCTGTCTTTAAAGTTTTTAATAATTCCAGCATCTAAAGATTGAATAAAACTATCCAATGAGTGTTACACCAATCTTTCGGACCCCCTAGCATTTATTCATATGAAGGAGTACGTCAGCATATATCAACCCCAAAAGTCAAATCATGTGAACTTTTAATTTTTAAGCCATTGTTTATTATGTGACTCAAAATCTATTAGTTAAAATCTGTGTAAATCAATAATATTTATGCTATGAAATAAACAAATTCGTAAGTCTAAACAATACAATAAATTGAATCGATAAATACAATACGACAAATACAATCAAACAATAAATGTCTCAAGTTACAGCACCAAATATCAAAGCTCTTGTATGTTTAACAAAATTTGCATCTCTCTCAACTCACTGTAGTCACATAGAACAATGTTCCACACGAATGTCTCAAGACAATACTCAACTATTTCACAATAACAATTTATTGTCGACTTCTAATTTACAAGTATCTTTCTGAGCTCTCCAGTAAGAATATTATCTGGACAACAGATATAATATCTTCTCCAACAAAACATTATTTATTTTGTCCATTCGAAAGTTAATTTTCTCTAAAAGTAAAGTGCGGGCGAAAATTGATATGAAGTTCCATTAAATCAAAATGTCTTTCCTTGGCAGAAAACTTTTAAAACGTTACTTGGGAAAATTCTCATTATGAACACAAGTTGAATTTGGAAACAATATATTAAGCATAGAAGGAATAATATTCTCTGGATTTTGGCAGAAAGAGATTATACCCTCTTAGTGCTAATAAAAAAATATTATTATTTATTTATTTATTTATTATTATTGTTATTGTTATCTCTCCTACAAAAGGAGAATCTCTACAATCATAAATTCAATAGTGTAAATTATGTTAATATTAGGTCTACAAATTGAGAAGGTGCCTATTTAATAAATGGCTTCAAAATTAAGAAACCTTTAAGAAATTTTTTTGCGTTAAGACTAAATATAAAATTAGGAATATTTTAATATTATATATTTAAAAATCAGTATTGTTTAAATATTCAAAAAATCGCGCAATTTTAAATGACTTACGAAAATATGCATTTAAGGCATTTTTTATTATTTGCCTTTCAATTAAAGAAAACGGCGTATGACTCCACAGATATGATAATTTCTGTACTGGGTGAATGGGTAGTGACCATAAGAATTCGAAAAAATGGTTAACAGATTTAGAGAAAATAATTTCGACCTTTCAGATTCTTGAAAAGGTCAATAAAAAAGATTTTTTGATGATAATAAAAAAAATTGTAGTAATAAAACAAAAAATGATAAACATTTAAAATAAGAGACTCTTGGGTGATGGGTGTACAGTCATAAATTTATTTTTATTCAATAATTGATTAGGTAGATATTGTTCTTTTAATATTCATTTGCCATTTTGAAATTAGCTTCATAATTTTGCCACTTTAGAATTTTTTAAATATAGAAAGCAATTCGAAACACTGTGGGCTTACAAGTCTTTCAAAACATAAATCGTTTTCCATTAAAATGAGTTTATATCTATTGAGATGAGCAATTATCGGAACGTCTTAACTAAAGATTCGGAAGGTGTAAAAGAAGACAAGATTGGCTGCCTATTAGGCTTTGATAATGGATCATTGAGATCCCTGTAAGTCTCTATTGGCTGTCGTATGCCATAAATACGAGCCTGTCATAGATGAGAAGGTAGACTTTTAGACCTGAAGTTGGTCAGAAAAACTGAAAAATGGATTAAAGTTGTTATCTACTATTTATAGGAAAAAATATTTGTAGCGATTTTAAAGAAAAATATTTGTGTAAGTAAATCGATTATTATTGGAAAAATTATTATTGGAAACAATATTTGAAATAAAATTGATTATTTTTTTCGGAAAATATTTGAAGCGATTTTGAAGAAAATTTTTGTAAGCAGACTTATTGACAGTGTAAGTATAAATTTTATTAGAATAATATTGCAGAGTGCGGTCCAGTTCGACCGACAACAATCGACCCGATACGTTACTCGTCGTTGGTTTAGGAATCTGGTTGGTGAGAATTCATATTTCTCTTTTCATTAATTAACTGACACTGACTATTTACTTTATTGTTATTATTTCCCTGTTATCAATAATGGTAATTAAGAATAATTGCTTTACTTTAATAATCAGTTGTTATTTGGTCGTGATGTTTCGTTAGTAACTTATTGAAAGAGGTGGCCTGGTGTATAGATGGGGAGCAATGGACATTATATTAGTAGTGTTGGTACTGAGTGTATTGAATTTGGCTAATGTTAAATATGAGGCATTTTTTAAACAGCGTGATATTTCTGTGATAATATGCTGGCATTTCATAAACTTTGTATTATCCCACGTTGTTTTATTTCATTCGTAGAATTACAGTAGAACTTAATCACACTAAAGATTTGGGAGTCAGACTAAACGTATTTGGTTAATATAAAAATATTAACAATTCTATCCAAAATCATTCAATTTGGGAAGTGTCACAATATCATTTTATTTTATTTGAAATATCATTTGTTTTTATGTTAGTGTTTTTAAGTGATATTTAAATTTCTTTTTCATACTTTTATTATTTAAATTATTAATTAAACTTGAACTTTATAATAATTAAGTCACATTATTATTACTCTAAAAATTTATTATCTAAATAATTTTCTGATATTAAATATTTTTATATTGTTTTTTATCGGTTAAATAAAAAAATCTTATATTAATATTGATTTGTTTTAATTTCACATTGGTTATTTGTGTAAAATTAATTTCTAAATATTTTAAATAAATTTGATTGATTAAAAATTATTAATATTTTTTTATCATCATTATCTTTATTGTTTAACAATTTTATGTATATTATCCATTTATTATTATTATTAGTATTATTAGTATTATTATTATTATTATTATTATTATTATTATTATTATTATTATTATTATT
>JBBMKC010256195.1:0-10078 GCA_037834085.1 Bipalium vagum | reverse complement strand
CAACATGAGGCGGTTTATAGAAAAAGCCTTGGCGAGACAAGAATTTATTTAGTGTACATTTGTCATTTGAAATATATTTTTTTTTCTATATATTTCTGAATAATTTTCTATATATTTTGAATAATTTTCTATATATATTTCTGAATAATTTTCTATATATTTTGAATAATTTTCTATATATTTTGAATAATTTTCTATATATTTTGAATATTTTTCTACATATTTCTACGTAACCCTGTAAATCAGTTCAATATAATTTAGATATTTAGTATATGCAAACAAAATTTTTATTATCATTTTAAAAACATTTTAGTTGTACACCTAATAAATAAATTTAAAAACTGTTAAGATTTCATTACTTGTTAAAAGAAATCATTGTTATCAGGTAGTATTTTTAGATTTATTTTTTCTTTTAATCACTGTATTTTGTGGTTTAGTAAATTTTTATAATCTCTTTGGTATATCAAATATTTATATTAAAATATTTTTTTATATTTGTACTGAAATTCCTTGTAACCTTGTAAAAATATCTGGATATTTAGTCAAACACAGTGGAAGATAATTCCATTGAATCAAATAAAAAAACATCAACCGTTAAATCATTCGTTCAAGAGCCTCACCGTGTTGCTTTTAATAGTGCTCCTATCATTCGACGCAATATACTTAATTCATCGAACTCTAAATTTGACAATGATTACGAACATAATCAATGGGAAGATCAGAGTGAAGATCAGATGTCCAGTTCATCAGATACAGATCATCCAAAATTCACATTAGAAGGAAAGCCTTTTTTAAAAGCAATCTTTCGGTCCTTAAATTTAGAAGAAAGTGATTATGACACTCTGTTTGCACTGGGTCTTATATTTGCCATATGTCAAAATCAAGGTTTTCTTTTTTTGATGAGTTCAAATAAAGGCTATTAATAATAAATATTTTTCAGGCGTGGAAGAAAATTTACTCTTTTCCTTAGGTCTGACGTCGAAAGCTAATGTAACATAAGAGTCAAATCTCTTTGTTGATTCTCAATTTATGTTTAGATTAAAACGTATTACAACAAATTGTTGGTCGACAAATTGATTTGCATTTTCAACAGTTCTGTGAAATATGGTGAGATGAATTTCATTTTTATCTTGAATTCACATTGAAAAAAATTTATTGATTTAAATTGGAACAAGTATATCAAACAATGTCTGATGATAATTTATTAAATTTATTTATGGAATAATTATTTCAATTCATGGTCTCCTTGTTTTTATCTAAATTGTAAAAAAGGAATTTATTAAAATTTTAATTAGTTTTTTCATTTTGATTGTTCATTATTTTAATTATATACTTCTCATCAATTTTAACCTTTGATCATCAGGATTTTGCCTATTGACATTAGTGAAAATAATTCAAAGTTCAAGCGGTCGTATATAAAATATAAATATATAGGATATTTAAAATATAATTTTTTTAATATATAACATTCCATATACAGTATGTGGACAATGAAATAAGTAATTTCAGTAACGTGAATTATTGTGTTCACATTTTACACAATATAATTCTTGCAATTTTATAATCTTTTGCATACAAATACAAAGTACATAAATTAAAAGAAGAGTAGTCGCCTGAGTTAACAATCAACATATGTTCGAAGACTTTGAAAAGAAATCTGAATGAGACAAGTTTAACAAGTAGAATAGCTAAATGGAGACCACTGATTAACAAAGTCAACCGAAAGAATAGATACCTGTGTGCGAAAAAGTTTTCCAAATGGACATTAGAACAATGGAAAGCAGTTATGTCGTCCAATGAGACAAGACTTAATTAATTTGGGTCTGACGGAATCATTAGGCTGTGGCAAAAGAAAGGAGACAAATTGATACCACAAAGCACTCGATCAATAGTGAAACATGAAAGTACTTGTATTTCAGTTTGGGGATCATTTTCTGGGAATGGAATGGGTAATTTTCAATTCGTTGATGGCATTATGACAAAGGAAGTTTACAATATTATTTTTGTCATGAATTTGCCTCAATCAGCTAATAAAGAACGGACTCAGACGTCGATTTGTCTTCCATAAAAATAACGATCCGAAGCATACCTTATAAGTCTTAGGTTGATAATAAAATTAAAACATTAGATTGGCCTTTAATATTATTGAGCATTTATGGGAAATTATTAAAGTTATAATAGAAAATGGGGACCAGAAACTTTGAAAAAATGAAATTATTTTTTAGGAAAAATGAGATATTACCCCATATGAATTTCTTAATGAATTTCTGGAATCAATACCCAAACGAATCTCAGATATTATTAGGAGTCGTGGAGGCAATACAAAATATTAAAACTGTTCATCTGAATTAAATAAATGTCTTTAAATTTAAGTGTAATATAACTTAGGACTAAATACTATCAGATTAATTTACAGTTGATTTAATCTTGGTTATCGTTTGGTCGTAGGAGCATTTATAATATCTCATTTTCGTATTTTGTACTGTTCAAATTAAAAAAAATCTAAATTATTATGTAGTTTTTATTTCTTCGTGTAACTTGATTTGTGAAAATTGTCAATTTTAATATTTATAGTTAAAGTTATTTAGATTTTTTCCTTAAAATAATCTTTATTAATACTAAATTAATCAATAATCATTCATGATTATTCTTAGATTTAGATTTTTTAAATTTTGCTAAAAACTAATAGAAGGGAATCTTAATGATATTTATCTCTTAAAAAATATAGTCTACCTATTGGTAATTTGTAAATCGATAAAAAGAATTTTCAACATTTCATGGTACATAAATTTGAGACAAGATGACATTTTATTAGTGGAAATAAAGTTAATTACAATTGTCACATTTTGGCGAGCAACAAGCATATTTACCTCGATATTACAGAAATATGGTGTTTTGTAGGCGAGAAATTTTTATATTACTATATTTGAAGTAGTTGTGTATTTTTTGTAGATAAGCGGTCCGACCAGTCTTATAGTCTGGTTCAAATTTTTAATTGTTAGTTGTGAGACCTGTAATATTTTATAATATTTTTAATGATATAAAAAAATTAAAAGAAAATTTTATTTAAAACCTTTATTAATAAAATCAAATAAAAATCCAATTATTTTTTCTTTACAGCTTAATATTGTGGTGTATAAAAAGTTTCCACTGATTTTATCAAGATGAAAAAAGTAAGAATACTAAGATAATTTCAGAACTTTATTAAATTACATATACACCATCTTGTCAAATCTTTGGTAAAGCTAGAATTCCGTCCTGTAGAACTTTTCGCTAAAAACTGAGATAAGTGGTTTTCGATGTACTTCTTTGAATTCAATTTTACTCCATCAAGAAAATTCTGCAATGAACGAAAAAAATGATAGTCTGACGTTGCAATATCAGGACTATATTGAGGATGCAACAAAACTTCCTAATCAAGGTCCTTCATGTGAAACACAGATCCGTTCTTATTGATCAATTCTGGCCGCTTTATTGCCATTGCCTGATGTACTCTAGTTAATTGTTGATAATAGAGTCAACATTTTGACCTGGTTGGAGTATTTCTTGGTAGATGATTCCTTTATAATCTCACCAGATGCAAAGCATGACCTTATTTGGCGCCAATTTCGGCTTTGTCACGGTTTTGTTCAAGATCATTTTCTAACATTGTTCTCGTGTCAGATCTACTTTTTGTCACCGTTAATAAGATGTTTCAAGAATGGTTCGATAGTTTCTTTTCAGCAATGTTTGGCATATTGAAATTCGTTGTTTTAAAATTTTCGGTGCTAAATCATGCGGAATCCAAACACCAAGTTTCTTTTTAAAACCAGCCTTTTTAAAATGATTTAAAAAGGTTTGATGATAAATACCGAGGTTTTCTGCGATTTCACATCAGCCTCTATGCCTGTTTTCCTCCAGCTTCTGAATGAGTTGATCAAGTTTTGACACGTTAGCCGGTCAGAAAGAGATGCGTCTTTGACATCGAAATTTCCAGAGAAAACTCGATGGAACCATTCACGGACTGTTCTATCAGATACAGCATAAACTGCGTCAATTTTCTTTTCGCAGCCTTGGTTGCATTTTTGCCTTAAATGATATAAAATTTCATAAGGTATCGAATTTTTTCTTTATTTAAATATAAATAAATTTTAATTTATTAAAAAAATGCCAAATTTATTTAAGTAATTTGAATGTTGAGACTATTAAATTTATATAATTGAAATATTTAAACAAATAAAATATCTGTAGCAGTTTTTCGTCACCTATTCACAAAATTGACGGAAACTTTTTAGACAACCCAATATATCAATTAAGCTTAAGTGTTTGTAATATAAATGTCTTTTTGGCAATTTTTCAAGATCTTATTCAAAGTTAGTAATTAATGGAAAAGAAAGAAAAATTTGATCTATAATTAAAGTAAAATATTATATATGATGATATAAATACTATAGGCAGCACAGTTCGATTGTCAACTGTAGAACTAGCTTGTATATTGGTTGAAATCCTGATATGTTCTCGAGGTCAAAGTTATGTTTCTGATGAACATTATGCTCATATTCTAACTGCCAGAGAAGAAAGTACTTTGTTGTTAAGGAATTATTACAAAGTTTGAATTTGATTAATTTGGATAATACCAAAACAGTTTTCATTTTCATAGAGCGAGGACGTGTTTGTTGATATGTTTGAGGACGAGTTTTTTAATCTAAAAAAGAAGCCTTTAAATGTCGAATTCCTATTGATGGATTCAAGGATTTTATTACCCCCGAAGTCTCCGTTACTTGATACAAGTGATTTCAGCAAAAAGATCCCATCGAGTGATATTGAACGAGCAAGATATGCTATTCGAGTATTTTTACTTCTTAGGCAACTTTGTGAAAGGCTCAAGATCAATGACCCCAATGCTGATACTTCGATAAATGGTGAAATATCTTATATATTCAATATAAATATTGTTTCGATTGGTGACAAACTTGACTTAAGTTAGTTTTTTATTAAAAAAATATTAGCATTTTTAATTAAAATAATTAAATACTTAACGATAATAAATAAATAACTAAAAATAATTATTCAATTTTGATAAATTAATAATAAAAATAGTAACAAATTGATGGAAAATAATTATCAATTAAATGATAATAGATTTTTTTTATTGAAATTTTTCTAGAAAATAATAACAATAATATAATAATATATCGTTATTTATTCGGTTTATTTATTTAAATTTGTATAAAGTCATTAATCACATACTTTTTTGATTTATTATTTTAAAAAAAAAATTATAATTTTTTATCAAAATCTTATGTGTTTGATATGTTTTATTCAAATTGACCTACTGGAGAGTTAAGTAGACGTGATTTTTCACTTCAATATTATTAAATATTGATTGATTTTAGTTTTCTAATATTTTATAAAACATAATTATCAAATTTAGTTTCCTCAATATTATTTATTTTTTTATAAAAATCAAAAAAATATAAATTATTAATTAATTTTACTTTTTAAGAACTTCATTTAATAAAAAAAATTCTTAAATAAAATAAAATTAAAATTTCTCATGATTTAAACTTTCTGATCTCTGTTGTATGTTTTCGTACAATTTATTTGAAAATTAATTTTATTATTTCAAAATCGAAATTCTTTAAAATTTGTTATTTTTAGACAATTAGAAATAAATGTTTTTATCCATCTTTTCTAAAGTTTTTTTCAAGTTATTTGCTTCTAAACTAAAAATGGTATTTTTAAAATTTTTATTTAAAAAAAAAAATTTTTAAGCAACATTTCTCAGAGAACCGTAAGCAATTGACAATAAATTAATTTAAAATTCATATTCGTAGTTTTTAATTTACAAATTCAGAATTTTATTGTACGTGGTGTGGATAAAAAAATCCTATACTCGTACATAAATAAAACGCTACTGAAACAAGACTTTGTATTTAGGACAAGTAAACTACATAGGTAAATCAACATAATCACTTTTCTATATAACTACCTTGTGCTTCCATACATTTCGTCCATCGATTTATCAAAAAAAGAAATAATTTTCGAAGAAAGTAGTAGATGTTTCATTGAAAAGAACTTGAGCTATTCGTATGAGATCATCTTTACACTCAATTCTCTGACCTCGCAGATGCTTCTTTAAAGGATGAAATAAAAACAAATCAAGGCTATAAGGAGGATGTTAAACCAGCACAAAGCCTTTTTTCCGTATGATATCCGTAGATCTATTAGCTGTATGAACTAGAGTATTATGAATGAAGAGAATTAGGTATTGATTCTTTGGCTTCCGTCGCAGCTTTCTCAGATCTGTAAGCAGTGCACAGTAGTAATGTGAGTCGATGTTTCCTTGGACAAAGTCACTTTTGCATCCCAGAATACACTGAGAGCCAGACATTTCCGGTGAGATATCCCTAAAAGAAGCATGTTTGGTGTCTGTTCATCAGGAAATACGCATTCACGAGACTCGCGCCTACTGTATGGAATGGAGTCTCGTCCCCTGTTACAATATTCTTCAAAAAACTCTGTCCAAGAGAATGAAATATGTACAGATTTTCTTGACAAGGTTTTTTTCGCAATTGTTGCATCAAAATTTTCAAAATTCGAGGGACAATTCTTCTATATAATTTTTTGACTCCAATACTATCTGGCATGTTCTACACAGTCTTCTTGCTTAAATTAAGTTTAGTTGAAAGCTCTTTCTGGGTAATTCGCCTCTCTTCTTTGAAGATTATCTTTAATTTTTGTAATTTTTGTTTCTCAATTGCTGTAGGTTATCCACTTTTTTCTTCGTCAAACACATTGTTCTTGCCACAGGAAACTATAATTGCACTGGCACCTTGGATGGTGTTTCATTTTCATATGCTTCCTCCAGTTTAGAAATAATTTCGTTCTTTTCTGTCTTCTTCAATAGCAAAAACCTTATGACGCTAAAGAATTCCACTTGATACATTTTTTTCAAAAAAGTAATACCTAATGTCAACAAAAGTTTGCCATTTAAAACAAATATAATAATAATTACCTATACACACATATATACATTACCTATGCATATATTAATTAAGTTATTTTAAAAATTTCATGAAGTTCTTATTTATATTTCTATACGAGTCTATAGAATTTTTATCCAAACCACGTATTTATACACTTTAATACAATTATAAAAATTTTAAGATTGATTGATAAAAGTTTGAATATTGATCTGATTTTCAGTCTTTTTGGAGGATCATTTTAAAAAAAATTAGAATCACTTAAATAATTCACGTTTTATTCATGTAAGTTTTCTATATCATAAAGTATTATATTCTTATTATTGATTTTAAAAATAATAAATTTTTTATTGTTATTATTATGTTATAATAATATTATATAATAATATAATTAATTATATTGAATTTAGAAATAGATGTAAATTAATGAATTTTTGTCATTTTTCTCAAATAATCTGAATAATTTGAGAATTAATTCCATAGCTTTTATCTGTTAATATACGTTTGATGTGGTAAATAGTTTGGCTAATTTCTCATAAATATATCTCATAAACAAGCTTGTCTAATTCCATTGTTTTAGCTCACAGAGACATTATTGCATGTTCCATTGACAGAAATGGAAGGTGAATTTTTTGTTTTTACTTTTTATTATCCTAAACATAATTGCTGGTTCAAGATCGGAACGAAGATTTCTCGTTAATGATGAGCAACAGATAATTCTTGTTGAACCAGACTCAAAAAAAGTTGGCTGGGGAGTTGTCGTTTTTGTTGGCTTTCTACAAGTTAGTTCAAAAAGATTGCTCACTAAAGAAAATTTAGCTTTTCTCAGTTTATTAACCACGAGAATTTTTTTTAGCATATAAAAATCACACCAATCAGGGATGAAAATCAGTCACTATTCATTGAAATTTATAATCATTCATCGGCCATAGCCATGAAGTCCGCAACAAAATCAGTAACACCGATATTATCGGCGAAATTTATTTTCGATGATCATATCCGATGCTCAGTTGCAAAAAAACGGTTAGAAAAAGGGCGGGAACGGGCACAAGAATTAAAACTGCAGGAGATCGCTTTGTATGTAAATTTTATCAAGAATTATATTATGAATCTAATCGATATACTATAATTTATTGTCGATTCTAAAATTTCGGCTTAAATTTTAGAGAATTTTTAAAAATAATTTTATATGTCAAATGATTTCATTAATCAAATTTATTGAAACTATTTTTCTCGACAATTATTTTTCACCGATCTACAAGCTTATCAATAATATTGATTATAAAGATTCTCTGAAATTTTTTTGGATTTCATCAGGTCGCGGATTTATTATTGATACATATTAATAATATGTAATCAAGGTCGTAACAGAATATTCTCTAAGTACTATATTCTTATTCATAGATTTTAATAAGGCTTTAAATAATTAGAATTTGCTGATAACAAAAAAGAAATTCTCAAAATAAAAATATTTGATAGTAATTGAAATTTATTGATTTAAAAAAAACAAATAGACCTCAGACAATTGGTAGCCATATTTCTCTAATCAAAAGAAAAAAGAAGAATATATTTCATTCAATCCGATTAAATTGCAAATATCTGAAAATTTTATTTTCAAATAAATTATACAGCAGTTTTTTGAGTTAATGAAATTTATTTAAAAATAAGTTTCGATTTTTGACTTTGATCATGTCATATTTTAAATTTAATAATTAATTCTGTAGTAATTAGATAAAAATGGAAAAAATATCTGCTGAAAATTAAATGTTATATAAATTTAAAACTAATAAATTATTCGGATATCAGTTAACTTATAGATTATAAATATGAATTTTTGTCTTATACGTAAATAAAATGAGTATATACAGGATGCGTAAGGTACTTATTTGAGGCCATAAGTTAATGTTAATTTTTTATATGATTTCTCAAATATATCCACTTAAAATATATTTTAATCAATTAATAGAATAAATAATAATGGCGGAAAATCCAATATTCTCAAAAAATGAAGCGACATTTTCTAGTGGCTTTGAAAACTGATAACTCCGATTTTTAAAAGTCGCACGATTATTTTTATATAAAGTACACCAAGAGCTTTAATTCACTAATGGATCAGGGTCAAAAACAGCAAAGCGTAATGAAAATTCGAAATGCTCTGATTTGATCAGGACAGATGACTTTTTCAAGGAAATTAAACAGACCTGTTGATGGCAATCCAGTAATTCCATGAAGTCCCTTTACAAAAATTTCATGATCATTGAAAATTTGGGATAGAAATCGTATGTGTTGAAGAAAGAACATTTATTTACTCATAGAAAATACTGCTAACAAAACTCCAACAAAAAAAGATTTAATCTGATTTTTCTCAGTTGAAATAAATTTCGAACAAGATTACAAGGAAAATGAAATGATTGATCGATGGTTTTCTTAAGAATCTTCTGAAGTCCCAACAATCATGCAAAATAAATGACCAGAATATGTTATGGTTTCCTGTTTTAGGGGTATTGATCAGTAATGCCTTCTCTGCTGTCTACATTGAGGTTCTTGAAAATATTTGTGAAGCCGTGGTTTGACTCAGTAAGAAATTGAAGGCCTTATGCTTTTCAGTAAGATTCTGCTCTATCACAAAAGGCTCAATTAACTGAAGAATGGAAAAGCTAAAAATTTCAATGACTACGTCACTCTTGTTATTTGACTGCCCAACCTCACAGACCTAAATCTATTGGACAAATAAATATGAGAAGTTATTGAGAAAGAGGACAATGAAGATTTCCACAATACTTTGAATTCACTGAAAATCACCATACTTAGACTAATATCCAGTACGAACCAGACCACCTATCTAAGGGAATTAAGTGATTTCGACCTAGTGTGGAAGCAGTGATCCAAGTGGATGATGGTTTTTAGAATAAAATTATGAAATCTTTATTACTTTTCTTTTCTTGTACCAATTTTTATTACTTGCTATTATATTACTGTTTTCCTTGAGACATCAATACCTTAAGTATCATACAGTGCCTGGCCATTGAAATAGAATCAAACAAAAAGTTTCGTGTTTTAGTCGTAAATTCAATTTCTAAAATATTTTTTTTACGTAATTCATTATTAAATGC
>JBBMKC010256184.1:0-10078 GCA_037834085.1 Bipalium vagum | reverse complement strand
TTACTGAAAAATTTTTTCCTTGGAAATGAAAGAAGAACATCATTTTTTTTAATTATTAATTTATTATTATTTAATTATTTTAACTATTGACAGTTCATCTACTTTTGGGTCAGAATTATTGACAACTAACGATTAAATATCAACAATTTTACAATAAATATATTTTGAATTTTAATACACATGCACATAAAAGATAATTAAAGTTATGAATTCATGCACACAAAAGTTTAAACATAATTTATTCGAGTATTATTTATTATTATTATTATTATTATTATAATCATTATTAATATTATTATTATTATTATTATATCACTTTTAGTCATGCAATAAAAATTTTAAGTTCTTAAATAATTAAATAATGAGTTAAAAATTAATTTTATTTACATTTTTAATAATAATTTATTAGATAAATAATGAATTATTCTAAATTCAATAAAAAGTGTAAAAATATTCAATTAAATTATAAATATGTTTTTATTAATTTAGATAAAGAAAATATTTTATTATCTGCATTTGAATAAAAAAATATTTTAATTTTTTAAAAAATTTCTCAAATTTTTTGTATTAAAAATGTCTAAACTAAATTACTATCATCAAAACCTAACAACTATAAAATGTGACTATTTAGATATTTTTTTAAATCCAACATCTGTAACAAATTTAAATAAATTTGGAACATTATCTTTTAATTTATTACATCAATCAATGCTTTAGATTTATCAGAAGCAATATTTGTTTTTGAAATAGAGATTTCAGATAGAAAAGCAGAAGAAAATATTACTTTACAAAACAATTTCTTTCAATATTTATTTTCAAATGCAGTTTTAAAATTAGTTTCACAGACGTAGAAACAATTCAATATATGGGTGCTTCTAATTCATTAACAAATTGGGTTCCAGATAAAATTATAATCGCTGTAGATAAAGATAATAAGATTTATAAAATAAGAAAACAACTTTATATAAATAAAAAATTATTAGGTAATTTTCGATTAAAATAAATGTTTGAATTTTTACATATTATAAAAGAATAATTTATAACATACAAGGAGAATTAACATTTACAAGATAAATTGATATTGATAAAGAGATATTTTATGGAACAAATGGAGATACTTAATTAAAATTAATTAATATAAAACTATTTATTCCAGAATTACAATTAAATCAATCTAGTGAATTAAGTCTTTTGTCAAGAATATATGATGGAAAATTTAGAAATGTAAATTTTTTATCAAGACATTGTGAAGAAAAAGATTTAACAGAATGAACTACACAAACATTACAATTATATAATGTATCAAATAAACCAATTTATATATTTATTAGTTTTAGAGAATCAACTTTTGATTTTAATAAAAACAATAGTTTGTTTATTCACCTAGGATAAAAAGAAAAGATCACAATGAATCAGAAAAAAACAATCATAAGATAAGTACTTCAATACATTCAGATAGTCCTAAACGAATCAATTCTGAAGAACATCAATATCAAAAATGAAAAGCTGTCAATGTCAACAACAAGAGTAGCGAAAAAACGCAAATCTTGTACCAAAAAGAAGAAAAGCAGTCACAAGTAAACCAGCCATAAAACCAGAACCTCTTGAAGCTCGTCGTTTCCAGGTGAAAAGAAATAAAATTTTTATGAAGAGTGCATCAATTTTCTGTTTTTCGAAAAACGAGAAATTCAAAAAAATGGAGAAGCAAGCTGAACATGCGCCGGTTAACGGCCGAAGCAACTATGAAATACTGACTATACTAAAAGTAGCAGAAAACAAAGCACCACTCAACGACCACTATAATTATATCCAAACGATTCCCAGAGACAGAAAATGTTTAATACAAAACTAATACTAAAGCCGCAGAAAAAAATAATAGCAAAATAACAAACTGGTGTTCGTGCAAAAAAATAGGCTTTTCCCAAAAAAACATTATTCATCGCAACCAGCAATTCCTTTGTCAAGGTCTGTGCGGAACATAATTTCACCATCACCCTCATCATGAAGGAGGCAAAAACAAAAAGACATGAAATTGAGCGTCCTAGATATTGAGAATGCCTTTGGCAGCATTCCTATAGAGTTATTATTCGAAATACTTTAACTAAAAGGAGTACAAGGAAATCTATTTAATTACATCGGACATCTGATGATAAAAGTTTTACTACGATCAGCTGCGGCAATAATCAAACTAAGGCCAATAGTATAAAGTGAGTAATCCAAGAAGGATGCTCTCTCTCAATGTTACTCTTCAAAACCGCGATTAACTGCGTGATTACCGAAATCAAGAACAAATTCAAAGTCGATGATAAACTACAAATTCCAGCTGATGCTTTTGATTTTGTCTTTATCCCGGAAAACAGATGAAACATTGCAGAAATGGCATCATTTGCTATCCAGGATTACTAGTGTGCTGAATGATAATCAACTCTGGAAAATGTGCCCACTAACAGTGAACAACAAGTGCACCAATACCATCAAGATTTATGAGGAATTTATCTCTCACATCAGCTGAGAAAATTATGAATCTCAATCAAACAAATTCAAACAATGAAAATGAAGCACAAAAAGCTACATAGTGCAGCTTACGTTTCTGGGAAAATCACAAAAACAGCAGACAAGTGACAACCAACCAGACCCAAGAAGCACTATTCGAGAACGCCTTGGATAACACAGGAATTTTAATTTATTTTTTCTAGAATTTGATATAAGTCTTAGTCTGTGAATCATTTTGGATTCTTTTACAGCAAATTTCTCTAAAGCAGTCACAGAACATTGTGGAAAAATATCAATTACATTGTTAGTTATTCAAGGTGGGTTAAAAGTTTATCTCAAGCAGGAAACATTGGAATATTCTAGGAATAAAAAGATTTAGTCCTCTTGCATCAATCCTTGGAAACTTTTTTTCTTGTAAAAAAAATGAAAGGAAATACTGAAGGAATTCAGTATTCTTTAGAACTCCACCAAACAGCAATCAATACCTTCTGTTGGTGCACATTGGGTTTTGGAAAGTGTTAAGGAGCCTCATGTCGATCTAACCACTGTGCAGAACGTCGGCGATTGTCGTATATAATCCATTTCTCATCACATATCACATGTCGAGAAAAGGATCAGTTTTGTTGCGTAAAAGAAGTGCGGATGACACCTCAAAACGACATAATTTTTGCTTTTCGGTTAAATTGTGCGGAATTCATTTGTCCAATTTCAAAAAATCTGAGCAAAATATCCAAGGTAAGATACAAATTCTAAACAGAAAATGACCAATTTAGAAGAAAAACCTGGAAATTTAATAGAATTTGGATTTGCCAGACTTAACGAATAAAAGTAGTATTTTTCTCTAAGCTGTTTATTGATTGTTGAATTTTCAAGAGGATAGGATTTTTATTGGGTTTTTAAAGAATATAAAAATTTGTATTATTAATTTATTATAAATTTTGTTTAGTCACGTTTTGTGTGGACGGTATATGACGTTTGAAGATTCCGGCAAGACAGAAATATCACAGTTATTATTAGCCTGTATTGATTTATAACTGATATTTTTAAATATTAAATAATAGCAAGATCCGCTCCAGGGCCAGACAGCACAAGGTCCTCAGATTTCCTTGAAAAGGATCCAGAAGAGGCTATAGTAAAATTTCTTTTACAATCGATTTTCACGATAAACGGACACGTGGAAAAAATATACCACAAAGATGATCCCAAAACCTGGCAAGGACAATTACCAGAACGTTACCAGCTGCGCCCAATTGCATTGCTAAATGCAACCTACAAAGTACTCACCGCTTGGGTGTGTCGGTGCCTTGAAAATTGGATGTCGAACGATTCCATAATCCATCCAAATCAGACGTCAATGGGCTAATTCGAAGACTGTGCTGAGCACAACTTTGCGCTCACACTAATCATGAACGAAGCGAAAGCCAATAAGCACGACTTATTTATATGCTTTCTCGATATCGCGGATGCTTTTAGGAGCATTCCGATATCCCTAATAGTCGACATTCTAAGGAGACACGGCGTTATGGAATACTCGCTGAAGCTGATCGAAAAATTATATGAGAAATAAGAGACGAAGGTCATCTGCTGCAGAACAGCGAGTGATTACATTCCGATGAGAAGAGAAGTTAGACAAGGTTGCCTCTTGTCTATGCTCCTTTTCAACACGGCAATCAACGCCGTAAGCACAGAGACGATGGCGAAGTACAACGAGATGCCTTTCCAAATCATGGCATACGCAGATGATTTAGTGATAATATCACATCACAACTGCAACCTGCAATCCATCACAACAACGCAATCCAAATAATTGAATGTACAGACATGTCCAGAAACGCCAACAAATGTGCCCTGCTCTCCATCCTGTTTACAAAGAGCGCACGAATCATGATCAATGGAACGACGATCCCTTATATCAACAAAGGGACTTTTTATAAATACCTAGGAATTGACAGCGGCCACCAGGAGCTGCGGACCTTCCGGAGATGATTTTAAGATAGAAATCGAATTAAGGGCAAGTTACTCTCTGGAAAATTTCATACCGGATGCTCAAATCACCAACAAAAAAGTCAAACAATACTGGGTAATAGACCTCAAAGTTCCTTTTGACTCCAAGAAATCGATGACCTGAAATGATGCTCGTAATAAGCAGAAATATGAAATTATATGCGCTGACGCCAAACGAGTACTTTGGCAGACGATGGACTGATGAAGCGAGAACATTCATTATCGGAGCCATTGAAAACTGGATTCTGGAAAACATCAAAACACTTGGTGCATTAGGTTTCCGTGGCAATGAAATTAAGATTATAATGTCAGCTGCTGCAAACAGGCAATTCAGGACTCCATGACGATTTCCGAAATATGACTATCGACTGAGTATTATACTCGTCAAAGATCAATACTAGTCCTAGGCCACTCAGTCAGTAGTGGCATATAAATATCCCATTGAATCTTTCTGTGAATGTCCAATTGTCTGCCAAATTAACTTTCTGATCATGAAGTCGACACCGAAGTTTCTACCTTGGCTAACTGTGGTTTTCTCCGAGCAGGTAATGTAACTTATTGTATTTTTGATGTTTCTTAAACAGAAAATTAGTTTTGAATGGACAAATACTTTGTATGTTTTGATCTACTAGGGCGGTCTTAATTTGCTTCTTCCAATTTTCCCATTAATTCAATTCCGTTTTGATATATTTCGTGAGGATTCCTATTTATTTTGTGTCCTCTGTCTATCCCTAAACCACTTGTCCTTTATTATTGTCGGAATTGTTTCTTGGTTTTTTTTTTAAAAATGAGTTTTTATCAGCTTTGATTGAAATGTGCAGGATTGCACATTTCTTTGCGTGAAGTTTCATATAGGTCCAAGTGATTAACGTGATTAAGCAATTGATTACTTTTTGCATTGTTGCCAAATCATGCGTAATTACCGCTAGGTCATCTGCATACACAAGTATCTAAAAGCATTTTCCGACTCTGCCCAGTCCTGCATTATTTTTTCTTTGAACTGGCACTCTGACATTCCGTTGTGTATTTTGGATCAAAAAAGATCTTCGTGTTCAATTGATTTCAAATTGAAGATTATAAATCGTTGATGTTGCAAAAGAATTCAGTATAGGCAGCATCAGTATCAGTGCTTTTTAAAAAAAAATTTAACGAGAATTTAAGTTAAGAAACATCCAAAGACGTACTATCAAGGAAATATTTTTGGCTATCTCGAGAGAAATGTTCTTTCCCTTATATGGCATTGATAATCTATTGGAGTATCTGCTGACAAGTAGATGTGATCAATCAGTTCAAAGAACTATTACTGATTATTTTAAATAAATGTTTATTTGTTTGATGTTAAATAAATAAAATGTTATGTGCAAATTTTAAAAACTTTGAACAGAATAATTCATATATTCATAAATAACAACGTCTCAAAAGTCCTCAAGGAAGGTAATTCACCACCCTAATAAACAAAACAAAAAAAGAATCTCCGACAGAAGTGAAGAAGTAAACAAAATAATTACTTGGTTTTAGAGCTAAACCCTAACACTTATTTATAAGGATATTTATTGATAGGTTGCGTAATTTTATTAAAAATTACCAAATATGAAATTTAGGTTGAATTATTATTTATTTATTAGTAATTGTGTAATTCTTTAGAATTATCAATCCATTAACTAAAATATAGTTATAGATATTATAATATAAAATACTCACTGATTATGGGCATATACAATCCTAAATTATAAATGAAATCTGCTTTCCGTCTTTCATAATTATTTTGACTCGCTCGTTAATTGCCTCGTGCTATCTGATGATTAATGTTCTTACTGCACGTGATCTTTCTTGTGACTGAATTCTGTGTCTGTCTCTGTCTTTGTCTTCAATTAATTTTCTCTTGTCGTTCGGCCCATATTGTATTTTGAATTGGGTTTATATAACCATTTTTAAATATGTAATTTATATTAAGTAACATTTTGTTACTCTTTTTAAATTTTATTTTTAATTTATTACTATGTATAATTTTATCATTACTATTTTTATTTAAATTTTATCATTAGTAAGTTGACCTTACTAATTTAATTTTTTCCAAATTTTTATATTTTTTTGTGTGACTCATTAAAATATGAGTAATAATAATAATAATAAATTAATTAATTATTTGATTTATATTTTAATTTTTTAATTTCTTTTTAATAAATCTGTTTCGGTAAAGAATTCTCGTTACAATAAAATCAAAAATAAAATAAATATTAAAATAAAAAAAAAATTTTATTAATAAATAAAATTGTTTTTAAAATCATTTGGATCACAAATCACGATGTCTTTTTATTCTGTTTTGGGAGTCACTGACTATCATTTCTTCAGAGCTTTTGATCATTTCTTGATTGAAAAAAATATTCAATTCAGAAGCAACTACGAAAAACGCCTTTAGTGATTTCATCGCCACTCAATCAACAGACTTCTTCACTGCTAAAATAAACAAGAACTTTGTTGATAGTTTTGGTGATTATTTTGAATAAACATATATTTTTGTTTCTTATATTGTAAATCTAAATGTTAATTAAAAGTCCGATATTTTATGTATAATAACATAATAATTAAAGCCCTAATACATTATTAGGTATAGACAATTATTCTAGACCATATTACCAGAATAAAGATGATGAATATTCTTTACAAACTGAAATAATATTATTTAATTTTCTCAAGATTCAATACCAATAATACTCATAAAAATATTTTAAAACATTTTTTAGGATTAATACATATTTAGCTAAAAAGTAATTAGAAAAAAAATCTTTTCAGGATCCTCTAATTTTATCATAGATCATGTTGAGTTGTATAATAAATGAATAATAAATAATATATTTATAAAAAATAAATATTTTTATTGATTTGTTCAATTTACATTTAATTTATTTTCTATCGAGATTCTTAATTTTAACTTGGCTTTCAATAATCTTGTCGAAAACGAACTATAAAATGCTTTGATATTATAAAGTTTAAATAAGCGTAATAATAAAATCAAATAATTCCTTTGAGTCTACAGTCACATTAAATTTTAATTAAATTAAATTAAACAAATCTCAAATTTTACAAAGTTTCACTTTCTCAATATTCTTTATTGATTAAAGTTTAATTTTATTTTTTTGTATAATTTTTTTAACTTAATTTTTTTATAATCAAAATCTTTATTATTTTTCAAAATCAATAAAGATTTTGCAGAATTTCACACAATTATTAATTTTTAGCTCTCATTAAATAAACATTGAAAATCAGTAACAAATATTTAATTAAATATTATTCGATCAACTAATTAAGTGACTGATATTTAAGTATCCACTTTCCGAAAAACTTAATTTGATGTTCTCTACTTCTTTCTGTAATCTGAGAGATCTCAATTTTCTCGCCTCTCGTTATTGTTAAAGATACATTTCAACAACTTAAAAGGTCATAGTTTTTGTTTTAATCTAAAGTTTTATCATGATCACCGAGTACGCAAAAATTAGAAATCTTTTAAGTTAAATATGAATTTTCAAAGTCATACTGATAATCCTGGAAATGTAGTGAAAATAACTGAATTGTATTCAAAATTATAATCTTTATAAGGGAAACATCTCAGTCTCATAAAATCCTAATGATCTCTTACTAAAAATACTACAACTACCACTAGTAATACTGGTACTATTAAAATACACCAAATTTTTCTATTAGTTTGTCAATGAAAAAGTAAAAATTACATAGAATAGCTAAAATAATTAAAAATATTTTTTTAAAGCCGTTAAATAACCTTAAGAATGTTATCTTTAATTCCGTAACCATAAGTTATATTTCTGATAAAATTGTGATTTAATTAATTCTGTTATCATTTATTAATTTTAGTTACATTAATATTAGGTCTACCTTAATTGAATTAATCTATTATGTATCAATTCAACTGTCAGTTGTTTACTTATACATTATTATGAATATTAAATAAATAAAGAATATTTAATCTTTGGAGAATTTGGTACATTAATGACAATTGTTTAACTGTCTTAATCCTCGAAAATAATGGCTCCCATTTCAAAAGAATATTTAAAATATATGAACTTGAACATAAATTATAAAAATTATTTAAATAAAATTTGCATCTGAAAATAAATACTAAATATCTTTTTAAAATACAGAAATAATAATACAGGGTGTTTCATAAGTAACTGACATTTTTTAAATGAATGATTTATTATTAAATTTTTAATTCTTGGAATCAATAATTTGTTTATATATTCATCATATCATAAAATATCAGCATGAAAAATTACACAATAAAAGAACGTGCGACAATTGTGAATTTTATTTTATTGTGAATTTTAAAAAATAAAATAGTCAGTTACTTATGAAACACCCTGTATTAATAAGAATAAATGTTTTTTTTAATTATAGAGATACAAGATTTTTAATTCACTCCAATTAATTTATAATTAATATAAGGAGAATTAGTTTGTTTGAATTTTTTAAATAAGGACCTCATGCCATGATTAACAATTATTAAATGTTTTTAATTTAAAAATGATAATGTTACGTTTTTAAAATTTTCAAATAAATATTATAAATAAATGTTGGTTAATTTTAAAAAAGTAAATAATTTAATTTTAATAAAAAGTGAGGTCCAGGTTTGAAAAGTTTGTTTAGTTAATCGGATTTAATGAAATATATGATTATTGCTTCGACTTTGAATTCTTATTTATAAATGACTACACAAGAATATAACTTGGCGACCACACCAGGATCATTACATAAAACACAAAAGTCGAACTCTTTAAATATTTACCATAAGAATTTAAAAATTTAATAAAACTAGTTAACTAAAGAAGTGAAAGCCAGACGAAAAAGATCAGATAAGTAAAGCGGTATGAATGAAAAATGTCCATTCAAAGTTTCTTGAGTTTTTCTCTAGTTACCCTTGCAACATGATATCTGGTATTGTCATGATGGAGGATAATATTTATCAATTGAAATGGACTGAATGTTTTTCAGCAATGGCTTTTTTCAATCTATCAAGCTGATAACATTCTAATAATAACCATTTCCTCATCTTTTGGTATTTCAAAGTGAACCACACCATAAATGTTACACCAAACACTAGAGATTTTTTGATACAAAGATATTTGACTTAAAAATTTTCCTGAGTGGTCCTCAACTGGTAACCCTTTTTTCATAACTGTGTTTTCATGCACAATCCATTTTTCGTCCGACACTATGAAGCACTGAAAAAATGGGTTTTTTTTAATGGTGATTTAAATGCATGGTGCATATTCAAGACCTTATAGATTCAATCGAATCGCTGGGATTAAAAGGAACCTCTTTACCGGAATGCAAAAATTCCAAATAGATTTCAAGTCTATTTATATCAGGTATTTGTCTTTTGAGAAATTTCCTCAATTTTTTGAGAATGTTCTTTCACAAAACCGCGCAATTCGTCTTCATCAAATCGAACAGGGCTATAATATTGTTAAGTTTTGGATCTTTTGGGGTTTAATTACGTAAAAGATACTTGCAAAACTTAACTAAGCTCGTATTGGATTCAGAAGGTTTTATAGAGTGTAACGTT
>JBBMKC010256183.1:0-20292 GCA_037834085.1 Bipalium vagum | reverse complement strand
TAAATAATAAATATATAATAAAAGGTTTTTCAAGTCTTTATTCGGTTGGTTGGGTATCCACATAACTTTAATAATTATAAGGATATTATTTACAAGGGTTGAAATATTATCGTAGTAATAATCAAATATTTTCAAAAAAGTTTAAATTAAAACTGAATATAAAGAGAAATAAAATATATATTATAAATTATCACAGATAAAATAAAAAGTTTAATTGGTTGATATAGTTAACATAGGAAAATGTATTTTTTTTTAATTACGTTTTCATTCAAATACTCTTATTTAATTAGACTGAGAAAAAACTGTTTCAGCTAATAAGAAAGGTTTTATAATATAAAAAAATGTTTCCCAAATAAAAATTCCTATAAAAATAAAAATACTTTAACAGGTCATTTCTCAAAATTTGTCATTCAGTCATTCAGTCACGAAATCCTCTTTGCTAATTGCGATAAATGATAGTTTTTAAAGAAATTAATTAATGTATGAAACATTTTCGTTATTTTAAATTAAATAAAAATATCTGTATCAGTGTTTTATTAAATCTCATCGATTTAAACAAAGAAACGGAATTTGATTTGTTTTATTAAAGATGAAAGATAGTGTAATGATCCGGTTATTCGATCTCAAAATGGCCGGAGTAATTTCCAATTAATTTTTCTAATTATTGTGTTTATCTGTTTCTTTTGTTTGGCTGAAATAGAAAAGGTGACAAAATTGATCCTTTAGATATTGAGGAAGAAATAAAAAATAATACTTTAATTGAAAGATAATTTCGCGTTTTGTGATACAACTAATGGTAGTTTTATTCGCTTTTTAAAGAATCTTGTTTTTTATAAAATTAACATATATTGATTTTTAAAAATAAACTTTTTATAATCACAATCCATTTATTATGGACAAATAATTTATTGATATTTTTCATATTTATTTATTTTTAATTTAACTCATTTCTGAAATTAGTGCAATCTCAAATTTTAAAAATAATGCAGAATAATACGAAAATCGCTTAAAAAGTTTTTATAAATTATGTTTTTTCTATTGCAAAGAGTAAATTTTATTCTATTTATGTAAAATGGAACGTATAATAAGAAAATTATTTTCATCTAATGAGCCTATTAAATTCACGTAAATTACACAGGATATTATTCTTTATACACAGATTTTTTAAAATCCATGTTAAATCCATTGAGTTCCATCCACCAATTTCAGCTTTGAAATTGGAATTTCAGTCGATCATTGATTTAGAAAAAATTTTTGGGTTAATATTTAGAATAAATAGCACCAGATGTTCTTTTGTTTAAAAAATGTAATTTAATGTATTTATTTTAAAGTTTAATTTAATTTATTTTTATATTCCTATGACAATTTAGTTAGTTAGTAATTTTATCTCATTTTTTATCTTATATTTGATATTTTGTTAGGGCATTTGGTAGACATTTCAATATATCGAGGACTTATTCCAAAAGGTTTTCTAATTTTCCAAAGACAATAATCAGAGGGGGCCAAATCTGGACTGTATGAAGGGTGAATTAAGAGATTGAATTCTTTCTAGTCGATTGCTTCTTGAGCGTATCGGCTTAAGTGAACCGGAGCATAGTCAATTTAATAACCATTCTTGCGACTTCCGATTGAGGCCACGCAACTATCAAATGAGACAAGCATAGTATATGCAACGTAGAATATACTATAACAAGTATTTTTCCAAATATCTAATAGAGCATAACATTATATTACTGTAATAACACTTTAAAAATCGCTTATAATAATAAAAATAAAACTAAACAAAATAGCTAAAACGTCAAAACGACTCTAACCCGCATTAACCTTAAAAACCGAACTTGTTAATTTACTACTTACAATTTAAAAAACATAATAATGAGTTTTTTTTGTTTCCTTGTACATAGTGTACATTCAATAGATAAGTAAATAAAGTAGTTAAAAAAAATAAAGGCTATATATAATTTATTTTTACACTAAATAATTAATAATCCATATTCAAATGTCTGAAAAGTAAAACTAAATCTACGATCGGATCACCACTTTTGGGAAGATTCGGGAATCTGAAGGGACTTTTCTTTCTGTTCAAATATTTTAAAATCAATTTGACATCTTTTTTAATTGAATGTTTGATCCATTCGGGGACTACACCATTAACATAGTTCTCATTGTATTCTCCATTATATCCAAGGACATTTATCTAAACAGTGATATAAGTAATCTAAGCAACGATTAAGAAACTAACGGATTTGATCTGATCGCACTGAACAATACCAATTTTCAGATTTTTGACATAATTCTTTACATATTTAAACTGAACCTCAACGTACTGTAATGTTAAGGCTCCATCATCACTGATTTCTGTTACTGTTCCAGTGACACGTCTGCCCCCAACGGTTTCTATTTCTACTCTTGGTTTGTAAAGACTAATTGATTGAGACAAAAGTGATTTAACGTTTTCCATGACTTGCATTTTAATATGATAATATAATTCTTTTAATAATTTAATTTAAACAATTTTTTATAAAATTTTATAAATAATATTTTTATATTAACTTTATCCACCTTTTTTATTTCAAAATATAATTTTTATACAATTAACTAGTGTTTAAGCCTGATTGGATATACGGTGAAACCTGTCAATGTTGGGCACCACTAGGACCGAACCCAAAATATAAAGGGTTCATGAAAGCAAAAGTCAATATTTAATTTTTATTAACAAAATTTTTGGGTGCACAAATTATCAGTTTTCACTGTACATTGTAAATTTTTAAAAATTTTTGTAATTTTTAAATAAAATTTTATTAATATTTTTACTATTTTTAAAATTAAAAAAATTTAATATTTTAAATAAAAATATTTTTTAAAAAATCAATATTAAATATTATCAGAAATAATATAATAAAACTATAATAATTCATTGGTCATATAAAATTAAATTATCTTTTCGTCGAGAATATTACTATTGATATGAAGAGTGAAATAATATTAAAACAATGAGATATAAATTTAATTGGTAAATCGATTTTCGGTCAAATATCTTATTGAAATTAGAAAAAAATTCGTGACCTAAAATTAAAATAATTATATTGCAATTTCACATCTGTACACAGAACAAAATAGTACAGCTAAACAAAATTAAACAATTATAGATCTATTACACTTAAAATGATAAAGTTAATTAACAGGCACTCGGTATTCATTGTGAAAAATTCATATTTATTTTAATCTTCGAAATAAAATGGTTTCCTGTCATTTCACATAATATAAAAATAGAATGACAGTTTTATTATTTTAACTTCACTTAAAATGAGTGGTGTATTTGTATTATTTATAAAATATTTAATTTAAAAATAATAATATCAAACTTGGTTTTGACAGAGATAATCGTCTCATCATTGAGAAACATCCGATGACGGTTCTTTTTCAATTTGCTGATTCTTTCCAAAAATAATCCATGGGTCACAGAACTTTAATTTTAAAAGGAAGCAAATAAGTCACATTTCTAAATTCCCAGGCAACAGTTTTTGTGATTATGAATAATATATTTATAAGCAGCTAAACATTTTTTAGAAAAAATAACAATAAAAAAATCTATAAGGTAATTTTTTTAATGTGATAATGTAATTTAGAGTCTTAATATTAGATTCTTCTACCAGATCTGAGGAATATTGAGGATGTTGAAGAACCTCTCAATCGAGATTGTTGAGGGTGGTTTTCACCAAATTTTTTATGTTATAGTGAAGAAGAATTACTTGAGATTGCTTATGGTAACTTTTCTCTAATAATGTTGCTTAATCGTCTCAACTGATTCACGAATAGTTGTTCGTCGATTATATAGTTTACTTGATAATTTCCTAATGTGCAATTCTACCAAACAGTATCTTAATTTTCTTTAAAGTTAATTAGTCATTATTTAAATCTGAACATTTCTATACAAGCAGGAACCAACCACACCTTCCCGTCTTTCTATGTTGTATACAAACACCATTTCTCATCTTCCTGATAGTTTAATAAAGAAACCATTTTGGACTACTGTTCAACCTTATAGTAGATTTGCTGCATGTATTACAGCCATTCTCTTTCACTAGTGCAATTTATTGTTTATCATGGAAAATTTTCATCATCGAAGATCAATAAAGATCTTTTAAATAAATGTATTTGGTAATAAATAAATATGATACATTTAAACAAAACCATTAAATAATATAATCACGTAATATTATCTTACAGCCTTAAATTAAGATCTTGACAATCGGTTCAAGGTGTCATGTTATCTGGTTATTTATAATTAATTGTTTTTAATTAATATTAATATGAAAAATATGAAAATTTTAAGAAAAAAAATTTTAAAAACCAGTGAATATTTTCATTCTTACTAATTCAAATATCATTTGTTTCAGAGATTATTAATTTGAAACTAATTTTCATAATCATTTTCTAAATCAGTTCTATGAATTGGAATTTGGAGAAACGAGATCGGAAATTTATTCTATATTTTAATTTATGGAAATATGGGATAAATTTTTGTTCAATATTATTTTATTATGTTAATTATTTTCACTAAAATTTTTGATAGTCAGCGGTTTTTTTAATTTAATATTAAATTTAATTTCAATTTATAAAAAAAGTATTTATTTTGTTATATGATTAATTATAATTCATTTAATTGGTCATTGAAGGTCCCGAAAATTATTAAAATATTTGAAAAAACTAATTAAATAAACTAAAGATTAATACTTTTATTATGATAATCAGATAATATTCTTTTATATTATTATATTATTAGCAGCGAAATAGCTGAAAGAATATCAATAATTATTTTCTCTTGCTTTTTGGGATTTCAGCTTATCATTTTTCTATAATAAATGTCATTAAATATTATTATTTTTTTCATTGAAAATATATATCTTATGATTATATCATTATAAGAATTGTAAAGACAATACAGATACTAGAGTGAGACTGAAAAGAGGTTTTTAATATGTTATTTTTCATTGTGAACATTTTCAATTTTAATATGAATCTATTTCTTATATCAGATATATGCATTGAAAGTAAACCTTTTTTAATAGCTGTAATAAAGGAAATTTATTCATTTGTTTAAATAAACTATTTGAATATATATTGTTTATACTTTTTCAAAAATAATCTAGAAAAACATATTCTGATATATTTAACTATATCTTATTCTTTTTTTAGATGGCGGTTTATATGAAAAAATAAGCAACATTTGCACGAAGTGATGTTATTTCACTTTGCTATAAAAAACTCTGCAGCAGAAACTCATAGAATCATTGTTGGGAATTATAGGAACAATGCTCAATCAATAAGCCGCTTGCAAAAGAATAGTTGGCACGTTTCCGAAAGATCAGATTTATAGTTGAGGATAAAGAGAGCCCAGGACAAACAAAATTGTTTGAAGATCAAGACCTGGAAGCATTGGTGGCTGAAGATCCTTGCTAAACTCGAAGTGGTTTTGCTAAATCGTTAAATGCTCCTCAATCTCCAATTAGCCGATTTCTAAAACTCGTTGGGAAAGGTAGACAATCAGGAAGATGGGTACTACACGAGCTCAAGGTGAAAGGCCTGGAAAGACGTAAAGTCGAAAATGAAGTTTTGCTTGCGCGACAAAAAAGAAAAATTTCCTACACCGAATTATTACCGGGTTACGAAAAGTGAATTTATTTCAAAAAACTAAACGCAGAAAAAAATTGCGATCCCGGACAGCCCTTGAAAGGAACACTCAAAAGAAAATTACATAGGAAAAAGGCTCTAATAAGCATCTTTAATTTTAATATTTTCTTTATACTTAAAACAAATTTAAAAAATTGTGTTAAAACTGTTATTTGAAATAAAATAGTCTATCAATCGAATGACATATCTGTTTCCAATTTTTTCCACACATTGTTTTTACTTTTTTTCCCAACTGAAATCCCTTATGAGAAGAATCATTCAGCACCATCAACTACTTAAATTTTACAAAAATCGAAAATTTTATAAATTAATCTGACATTTTATAATTTTTTTATTTATAATTTATAATTTTTATAACATTTTAAAATCCTACCAAAAAGACAAATCCAAATGTAATGGTAAATGAACACATCTATTAATAAAAAATAAACAATACTAATTTATTTAAGCAAACACCGAGATATTAAAATATTTCAAAAAATTTTTTAAAATGAGCGCACATTTTTCTCAAAATTTTTGTTACATGACAAAAATTAGAATGAAAAATTGTTCTGTCCATGAGCTCAATATTAAGACTATATCGCAATCAACCTTCTTTAAGTTCAATACACCCAGTTTCTTGCCAGTTATTCATCAATATACTACAGTTTTGTGGTCACTACACAGCTTGCGTGCAACCTTAGGTTGACAGAATTCAGCTTTAAGTATGCCAATAATTCTTCCTTCTTCAGAATCATTAAGCTCATGGTAAGTAATTTTAGCCATTTTATACTAGATAGAAATCCACGTGATTATAAAATCCATATACATTAGGTATATGTAAACTATGATGATTTCTGGAATAATAAAAACTCAGTATAACAATTTAATGAAAGCTTTTATTATTCGTTATCAAAGTTGTGGGATAATTTTGGTGCGCGGTATATATTAAATTCAATAAATTCGTTTTAACCAAAATGATGCTTGTAAAATTAATTTATTCTTTGATCTAAACATAATAGAGACCTGATTTGCTCTGTCATTTGATTTTAACTTACCTCTCAAAGTCCACAGCATTTTATTTCTATTGTCATCAGGTTTTTACGGCATTTTGTTTAAACGAATACATAGCTCAATATTATGTGACCAAAATTTCCAATTTCTGTTTTCATTACACTTCACTCTCAAAATAAATTATCATAATTTAATAAATATATTTAATATTTTTATTATTATAAAACATAATTTTATTTGGAGAATTTTTCGTTATAAATATATGAATAAAATTTACTTGAGAAAATATTATTTATTTTAAAAGTTTATATAAAAAATAAAATAAAAACTTTCTTCATAATTAGATGAATCATGGTGAATAATATTGGCTTGATTTTTGTCCAATGGGTTTTTGAAAAAAAAATTAAAATAACTTTCTAAATACATTCAATAATTTTGTTCTTCCAAAGGATGGAATCTAGAAATATTTCGATAGAAAGTATAAAACTTCTTTGCCAGGCTGTCCATAGCTCATGCAAATCTTGTGCTGAAAAATGTATACAAGATGCTATCACCATTACACAACCTTTCAATGATTTGGGCTTCAACATTCAACAAAATATCGAAAAATGGATGACTATAACGTTTCCAATACTTTCCATTCTTGGGATTTTAGGTTATATCATTTTCATTTTATTAAAATATTATGACATTTTACAAATTGGGAATGTGGAAATTAGTTTATATTGTTATTTTTATGCCTTAAAATCTTTCTACATTATTATTTTCCACTAGAGAAGGATAGGTATTGGATTTCTATTTTACATTGATTAAACCCTTTGCCAGAAGGATATTAAAAATATCAGAAATCAAGAATCTAAAAATAGTATCCACTGAGAGATTCCTTTAAAGTATAAGTAACTTTTACCGTATTTTTCATGTAATTTAATCCATGTTTCATACAACGTAATCCACGTTTTAATTTTATTAAATCCAAAAATAATAATTTATAATTTATAAAAAAATTAAATTTAAAATGCTCTCAGTAAAATACGAAACACAAATAAAAATACAAGTATAATAAAATGTAAGTCCGTATTCATTAAAACTCTTCATTATTTGCTGCTTTGATAAAAATTGTCTCATGTGAAAAAAATATGAAGCACAAGCTGATGACGTTACTTCCATGCTGGCAGTTGCAATTGTCTCTTGAAGTTGTTCTGCTGTTCGGCAATTTTTCGATTTTATTGTATTTTTCCATTTTGAAAATACCTCTTCTATAGGATTTAATTGTGGGCTATATGGTGGTAAAAATCCATTTCTTGAATTATTGTTTTGGTTTCCTCACATTTGCGTATTTTAAATATTTGATTTCTTAGTCCTGAAGTATTTTGTACATTAACTAGTTTCATTATTAAATAAGAATATTTTTCCGAGTTGCAGTTTGCTTTAACAGTTTTGAAATATAATAATTTAAAATAAAAATAAAAATATTATAAAATATTATATTATTATTAAATATTATAAAATAATTTAAATATTTTTGTTCTTTTTTAGAACCAGTCTTAGAAAATATCAAAACTTGATTTAATTATTCATAATTTTTCACGATTATTATAAAAGCTTTTAATTTTTATAAAGTAGTTTTGTTACAGTAATTTATTTACTGAGAAAATATATTATAAATGATTTACAGACCTCCCTCTTTACTAAGAAATATCTAAGATAAAAACTAATCTATTAATTGAAAACTTTATCTTATTAAAACAAAAATGTGAATATAGATTTTAATGAACCTTTTTAGTAAGAAACGTGTCTTAGCTTATAAATTAAGTTAAAACAATTCAAAAGATAAATCTTAATGAAAAGATTAATATTTTAACAATTGTGCACCTCTAACTGTAGAGTTCAGCTGTCAGTACTATTTACATATTTTATGTTTATATATTTGTTATTTTTAAGTGTAATCATTATCAAAAGGAACACTCCACAACATCAGTATTTTTCCTAAAATATATTATATATTGTTTTCAGAAATATTTTCACATATTTTTCCAATTTCCTTCTATAATCAATGTCTCATTACGTAATTACCTAATGAAAATTACTCTTCATCCATTAATAATCTTGGAAATGTTTTATAAAAACGAACAAATGTCAAAATATTTAAATATAAAATTCTGTTTTTAATTTTTGCCAGTAAAGAAATTTTTTTAATATTTTCTAAAGGGCTAAAATAATTTTATTGATTTATAGAACAAAAGGAAGTAAAAAAATAATTTTCGTATAATTTATTGTTCTTTTCAATGAACTCGAAAATAATAAATTTGTTTGTAGGAGAAATTTATTAAGATTTAAAATATTAATAAATTTTTTAATTTATGTTATGAAAACTCCGTAACTTCACATTCGAGCTATTTTCTTCATTTATATATGGTAATCAAGGTGGTCGGAAATAAGTAAGCCTTTCTAATACCGAAAATCTATACAAGGTAGACTAAGAATATATAGAAAATCTGAATAATTTTCTATTGGCGTAATAAATTGTTCCCAACGAAGATTAGATTCAGAAATGATTTAATAAAATTCCTAGTTCGGGAATTGGTAATCCTTCAGTTAAGCGGGATAAAATAATCAAAAATATATTGATTCAGTTAAACAGCGTAAAATATTTTAACGTATCAAACATCTTCTGCCACACTTTTTATATTATGAATAATTTTTGAATTTTTTTTAGTTTTCATTTAGGTCTAGCGGTAGACCAAGTACTAAAACGTCGATTATTGCTTCCAATGACATCTTACCTAGAGAAGATATTTTACAAGACTGAAGTTTATTGGAGCTCGGTAATCATCTCAGGAAGTCTATGACTGGTTTGTGATAACGTCGGCTCACTTGAAACAATATATATTATAACCAATGTGACTGTCTTTTTGGAATGTGTCTGTCAGAATGCAACTGACTATTACTAATGGTACTGAAAATCCTGCAAATAGTTTCGAAGTTTCTGGAGTGAATCATTCTTTGTTGCCTCTTGTTACGTTTATGGATAAAATTGTAACATACAGAGAGCGACAACGAGCACAAAGCACACATGAACATTTCCACTGGAACACTTGCGGAGTGGGGGAAATAATGCCGCAATGTATGCGAGAAAGAACTTGAAGATAATTCCACAGTTATAGACGGTGTAGACGAAGATAGTACACCAATCGTGGTGGAAATCGATGAGACGAAGTCATTTCATTGCAAATAACACCAAGTTCAGGAGCGTCCTGATCACTGGGTTTTGGTGGCATCGAGCGCGGTTCAAGAATATTTTTCTTATTGGAGGTATTGAATCGTTGAGCAGTGTTTACATAAGGGTTTCATTGTTTTATCTATCTATGATAATTATCATTTAATCTGAAATATTATGACTCCACCTAATTTAAAACAAAGAAAATAAATTGGGAATATGTATTGTAATTTTAATTGTGATTTTAAATTTAAAACTGTCCACGGTCTGATTACATTTCTTCCAGTTATCTTTTTTTTTTTGATGAAATTATATTTATTTTTGTAAATTTAGGAAATTCCACAGTCATCTTCGTGATTCTTAGACTAAAAGAGATGAGAAATAAATATACTCACTTGTTCCTCCTGAATATGGCAATCGCTGATCTGGCTGTCAGTATTTTCTGTGTCAACTTCACATTGCTCGAATACATAAATGGATTTGTACTTCATCAACTGGGTCTGGTAGGTGGTATATTTCTTACAAAATGATTGAAAATAAAAAGAGAAAATAAAACATTGTAACCTTTTTTCGTAACATGTGACATTCTAAAAGTTATTTTTAATTTTATAAATTAGTCTCATTAAGTTCTATTTGGATATTTCGGTGATTGAATATAGCACTATGATTTACTCATAAAATAAATAAATTTATCCACAAAGATTAATTAAAAATAGATTTAATTAAAATAGATTTAATGCCTGCTGATTCATAACCACTGAGACTAATATCAGTGCTCCATTGGTTCAGTTTCATTAATTTTTTATTACTAAACGATAAAAAATCGGATTTTAAAACGATTTTGTCGGCTTTTTCTAAATCAAATAATTAATTAAAATATTTTTAATAAAAACTTCAAATTTTTCTTTCCTCGATATTAAAAAATTTAAAGATTCATCAATGTTTTCACGTTTAATTATATTCATCCAATTATACCGCATTTTTATACTTCATATATCAATTACATAAAAGTAAATACATAAGTTGCACTACATAAGGGAGGCTTGCACAGTCTAAAGTTTAATTGAAAGGAGAACTAAAATAAAGAAATAATTTATTAAAAGATGATGGTACAATTATTTATATAATAAAGAATATATATTGAATGAGTCATAAGTAATTTTGTTTTTTTGTTTAACTATTTCAAACTAATTTATTATATAGTTAAAAACATTTAAATTAATTATGTTATGTATCATTTTGAATGTAATTAACTATTCTTTCAGTAGATAAAGTAACTGGTGTAAAATACTAATTGATTTTATATTGATTTTTTTTAGTTCTAATAAATATGGAAAATATTGAAATTCGAAGACTTCTACGACATTATTGGAAACTTTGACATTATCGATTATGTGAAGATGATGTGTCAACTTGTAAAGCTCAATGTTCAAAAGTTTTAACCAAAATGAATGTTGAAAAGCTAAGAAAATCTGTTGAAGATCATTCATCTACTAGCAGAAGAAGATTATCTGATAAATTTACATGTGTCCTAAAGAACAGTTGTTCAACATCTGATCGCTAACGGTAAGTTCAACAGATGCTGCAGAGATTAGCTCCATGATTTAGCAGTTAAATGTGCAATTTGGTTATATATATATGCCAGGTAACCAAACAAGATCAAAAAATGAAAAGGTTATCAAAAGTATACTATTGTGTGACTGACTAAATTTAGAAGGCGTCATTCACTTTGAATTAATTCAGAATAAATGAATTATGCGCAGATTTTTATTGAGAACAATCAGATCAAATGTATGAAAAGATGGATCTGTCATTGGTCAATAGAAAATAAATACTCTTACAGCAAGATAATGTGTACTTTTAATAATTTGGACTAGGTGAAAAAGGAGTGCCAAATATTTTTCATGTCAAAAAACAAGGACATGCGCAGGTATCATCGCAGTACAGAAAACTGGAAGAAAAATAGATTAAGGTCATTGAATTCAAAACATTAAAAGTCCTAAAAACGAAAATATTTATGACACACTAATATTAGGTATGTGCATACGTTTTGGTCATTTTTTGAGTTTTGTTTAAATAATTCAAATAATAATCTAACAACTCCCGCCAATTTGTATTTCGGTAATGTATATATTAAATTTTATAAAAAATTTATTATTTTAATTTAGTTTCTGATATAATGTCAAAATATCGTTGAAAATGAGTGACAAAAGTACATAAATTTGACACTTCATGAGACATGAGTTTTAGGAAGGCAATCGATGAGCTCTTTTCTTGGGAAGAATACAATTTTTACAGATTATTATCTTTTTCCTTCAATGTAACACTATCCAGATTTCATTTAAAAACTGTTTCCGAGATACGAGAATTTCTGGATAATTTTCTGGCTTAGAAATCTATAACTTTCTATCGTTCTTAAATTCGCAAATTACTTGAAAGGTGGCAATAATTGTTTTATATTGTTTGTTGATCCTTTGTACCTTTATTGTCTAAATAAATATTTATTAGATTTTAAAGCATTAAATTATATTTTAAAAAAACTAATAATATATATATAATATTTATTTATATAATCTTAGTAAACTGAAATAGCGTTTTAAATTTTAAAGGAATATAAAGAAGAAATAAGAATGAAGTGAGTACTTTCTTTCTGTAATATTTTATTTTGCCTCTTCGCAACACCAAGGCAATATCACAAATTACACTGCGAATTTTAGTAATCATGGTTTTCATGAAACAAACCGTTTATTTCAGCTTATGTACTAAAAAACCCTTCATATAATATTTGGATAAAAAACTTTTAAGAAACCTTCATAATTATAATGGAAAGTATAAAATAATTTTTGAATGACAAAGAAATAAAAATTGTGAAAAATTTTAAAATGATAAATTTAATAAAATGACTATTTTTGACCAGGTCCAGGATTATAAATTTCATCAGAGGTTTAAAATGTCTTTTGTCTTAGAATATATTTTAGAAATAGAGAGACGTTACTAATGAAAATATTTTAACTTTTTAAGTATGAAATTAATAAAGAACACTTTTACTATAAACTCTTGACAACAATTTAACCATTCCAAAAGCTTAAAATCTTATTCCAGTGAGTTATTCCAATATTCATTGGGATTTTCTACATTAAATTCGTTTGTCATTTTTTGTTTTATTGTATAAATAAAAGGCATAATTCCCCATTTAATTCTGACGTTGAATAAATTTTCTATTGATTCTATTTTGATTTATTTCCAATTAAAAGGTGACAAAAATCGATAGAGGAGCTTTTTTGCAAATATTAATTTTCTCATTAGGCAAAACCAGTCCCAATTTTCCAAAGACTAAATTTTCATTTTTTTAGAATCATTAAAATATTTTTCTTTTTTTCTTTTTAGTGCTCAAATTTTTTTGTTACACTTATTAAATGATTTTTGATAACAATGAACCAAAATTATAACAAATTAATGATTTAGTTTATATACATTTTTACTAAATAAGTGCGTTTTTAAAGTCATATTTCAATCAAGTCATCGTATGATCTGACTCCATGAAATCTTACAGTTGTGTTCGATAATAAATAATAGTATTTACTCAATAAAATTAACAAACACGGAAGTCTGAAACGTTTATTCAACTGCTGCACAGAAAATCATATTAATGTAATGTCCCAACAATATCTAAGATTACTTCGGGCAATATCAGTGTCTCAACTGGTTACACAAAAATATCACAATCTCAAAAATGTCTTCAAGCACCTCATTTTATCTATATCCCACAAATATCAAACTTCAACAAATATGATAATGAAATAAAATAATCAAGAAAAAAGTGTTTGAGAATTAATAATGATTATTTTTAAAAGCTAAACTATTTTACCCCACCTCAGTTGGGTCCTTTCTTCCTGATGTTAATTGTGAAAGATAGAAGATCTTTTTGTAATGAGTTGTGTAGAACTTTAAAACCACATCCAACTTTGTTAGCAGCAGTTCCTATACATGTCTCAGCTTCTTTTTCCTATTTTCCATCTTCAATTGGTGGTCTTCAAGACTTCTAAAGATCACAAGCACCCCAGTCTCTGTAAACTAAGTAGATATCTTCCTCATTATCCTCACTGTTTGTATCTTTTTCCATTTCAACTTTTCTCAATGCCATTTGACTAATTTGACTGATTCCATCTTAGTTATCGATAAAAATTGTATTCCTCCTTCATGAAGAACATTATTAAAATTTGAATTTACTGAAATTAAATTCGATAATATCAACATACTAAAACAATTAACCACTTGTATATCGACTTACATGTAAATTGAATATATATAATTGTGAAAAATATTTTGCTGACCTCCAAAATTTTTTTGTATACTATGTATGTCTAATAATTGATATTTATAATGATTCTCTAATGGAAAAAACATTTTTAAAAATCGGTAACATACAGGACTTTAATAACCATAATTACTATTCTTTAAATTATAAAAGTATTATTTAATGTATTATGGTATATAAAATAATTTAAATTTTTAAAAATTATTTCTTTAAGAGTTTTAAATTTTTATTTTATTTAAATGCAAATTAGAATTGGAAACCCAAAGTATAAATTTGCTTTCAATGAAAGTGATTTTTTAAGTCTAAATATAAAAATTAATGTGACAGGCCACTTATTCTGTCTCCAAAAAAAATTAATTCTAAAATGATAAGATAATTTTTGCTTTCAAAAAAAATTTAAAAGAAGACTTATATAATAATATTAGGTCTATTTTAATAATAAAATAATAAAAAATATATGTTTATGTATAGTAAAATGATAAATAAAATTGCTTTTTTCCTGAAAAAATGAATTTAGTTAAAAAATATCTCCAAGGTACCTAAGGAACTGTTTGCAAGGCTTGATTCATAATACTAAATTTACAATAATAATAATAATAATAATAATAATAACTTTTCAACTCACCCTCTTATACTACCCCCGAACCATAATTTTATTTTTTTTAATTTTATCAATTTTCATCAAATTGGTTAGATGTTGTTTAAAATAGCTATTTTTGTTTGGTTTTAAGAAGAATTTTTAAATGCCAGCTCTATGTGAATTATATTCAATTATGATAGGTTACTCATTAAGATGTGAAAAGCAATAGTCAGCAGAAGGTAATGATAAAAACTGCTGTTTACAAGCTAAGCTCCAAAAATAATTTCAACGATTTGATCCGCAATTTGAGAAATCAGGTAGTTGAAAACGACTCCCAACGATCTTAGAAGATCCAAGCCAAAGACAATATGTACAAAATTCCCTACACCATGACGTCCTCTATCTAATATGTGATGAAATTATGTCTGCAGTTTCAAACAATATGCATGATTCAAAAACGTTTTCATGTAATTAGATAATCTTCTTTCACATGATAAAACGTGCTCAAAAGTTAAATGACTTTGGGGACATTACAATTTCAACAATATATGTTATGAACCAGTCGGCTCAATTTCTAGAATTAAACGTAAATAATATCTGATTTTTTCATTAATTAAGTAAACGATGCCAAAAGGCCAAGTGCAACAATCTGGATGAAATTTGGATCCAATTGCAATCCAAAATTTGGATCCAGTTGCAATCCGAAATTTGATTTTCCAATGAAGTGCTTACTTTTCCTTTCAGCACGAAATCTTGGAGGTAGTAATAATATATATATAAGGTGTGTGAATAAGTTTCCGGATTTTTAAAAATAAATGACTGAGAAATAAATAAGCTTCATTATAAAAATAAGCACATTCATTCTTCTAAATATTACTGAATCTGTTTAATGCTAAATGAAAATTAGCCTTCCTAATTATGCTATTTTTAGGATTGAGAACATAAATTATTTATTAAAGTGAATAATATATTAATGAAGTCTTATTAATAAAGAACTATTATTATTCACAGCCGACCTGCTTATATAAATTGTATTTAATTAGTATTAATGGCAGACCGAACGTATATCAATCGATGTTTGTTTTCATTTATCTTGTATGATGATAATTAATGAGATGACCGATGAGAACAAATGAAAATTTCCGGCAGAATGCATTTTAAAAAGTAAATGAAAATAATAATTTTTACATAAATGATAATATTTATTTATAAAATTTACAGTTTTAACTGGAAAATTTTAATTATAAGATGACAAAAATATAATATGAGTATAAAAAATAATTGCATACGTTTTCTTTTTTTTGTCTTTTGCTAATAAATATTTTTTTAATATTATTAATAATTCTTAATTTAAAAAATTATTTAAATAATATACAAAAGATAAGACAAATTATACCCCCTTCTTTAATAATGTTAATAGTTAAAATTGCATAATATATTTGGAGTTCGTAATTTTTTATCATTTCCAAAGTTATAAGTAACTATTATGTAAATTCTGATTGATCTGTAGAGATATTGAAATTATTATGAACCAATCAGAAAATAATTGATAAGAAATTATTCCGCACAAAAGTTAAAGGTTAAACTTTTAAATAATTATCGATGAGAAAAATATTAATTTTGTTTCAACTTCCATGGAAAGTTGCCTCTTGTTTGTTTCTCAAAGACAAAATAAGTGTGAGTAACAGAAGCATTTAACCAATAATCTCTCTCTGATATCTATACTGATTGAGATTAATTGATTTCTTTGCTTTCTAACTCAGTCGAGTGTGTGAATATTTAAATAATAATTGGAATAAATTATTTTCAGATAAATTAATGGAAGTTAAAAATTGGCTTTGGAAATAACGCCGAAAAACAAACCGGAAGAATACCACAAAATATCATAGCCAACCATTTGAAGTACAGTACTTACTACAGAACTTATTATTAAACGTTAATTATTATTTTAAGTAATATTAACAACTGCAAAATAGTATTAATATGATTTTAAAATTAAAACCTCTCTTGTTCTGGTTAATTGTGATCTTATTTAATTATTAAACTATTATTTTATTCTGGTATGGTCACTTCAAAAATTCGATATTGTTGACTGTTTCTGAACTATAAAGTATTGTATGAAAACAGATATTTCTGTGTAGGCATCTTTACAGATACAATAAGATATTTTTGATATAAGGTATTAAAATTAATTTTCTTACTTCGCAGTCTCAAAGATTGGTTATTAATGCATAAAACGGATGTTATATTCATACAAAGTTTACGTGTGAAGACATTTCTATTTAGTATATCATCAGCGTCGTGACATTCAATGGAGTACTTTCATTGCCTGCAAGAAATATTGTTGTCTTAAGGACAAGTACTTGGGACATTGACAATATAAACTTCTTAATATTGATTAGGATAGATGGTTGTATTATTTTTTTAATAGTGTATTTGTCTTGGACTACTATTTCATTCTTTTATGTCAACTATTTTAATTATATACAATATAAAAATATTTCCTTAACCAGTCGTTATTTATACAAATCACATCTTTGAGAACCAATGATGATATAATAAATATTAAAAATAATGCCCATTTGGAGTTTGTTAAATGAACTGAAAATTGCAAATCACTTCAAAACATTATTCGTGAAAAAATACTATTTTGATTTGATTTGTATTTTCAAGAACTGAATTCAACAAATTTCAACATTTTCTCAAGATTTGACAATTGGTATGACCAATGTTATACGATGAGACATTGTCGTTGATCAAACAGGTTTAAGGAAGAAAATTATGTCCTTTATAAACATCCAATTTCAATTAGAGACCGGAGTGTACGCAAAATGCATCAAGAAGTCCGGAAAATCAGCGTAACAAATGTTGCAAAGCCTATTAATCTGTCTTATGGCTGTGCTTATTCAATGATTCGTGATTTGTGATAAAAAAAAGTCTGTAAAAAGTGGATTCATCGATTGCTAACCGCAGATTTTTAGCTGAAAAGATCTCAAATATATTCTGATCTTGGCAATCGATGGAATGCCAACATCCTTCTTTTCCCTCACAAAATTGATCAAAATTTATAAGTCCTTCTATTAATGTAGAAGAATGACAAGAATTTCATATTTTGTAGACATTTTAATTGAGCGCTAAAATAAATAATAAAACAAATACGTATGTATAAATTTAATGTTACTATTTTATTAAGCAATCTACGTAAAATTTTATACAAAAAATCAATAGTTAATTAATTCATTTTAAAAAACGTTATTTAGCTTTAATGTTGATTTATCAGAAACGCTCATTTTTTATGGGACACCATAATAAAAGAACTTAATATTAAAATGAAAAAAAATGGTTATCGTTTGGAAAAGTATTTGTAGAGTAAATGTTTAGTATAGAAACAATTGCTAATAATTTTATGGCTCAGGAAAATTCCAAAATTAGCACGTTCACAGCCAGAGACGAGTTATGAAGTATCAAATAATTCTTAAAATTTCTCCTATTTGTGTAGAGATTCGTAGAAAGTATCAAATGTCTTAACTTTGCCAAAGGCTTTGGCATTACTTAAATTTTCGATATAATTTTCTCTTTTTAAATTTCTTTAAAATTTAACAGAAAAAATCTCTTCGGGAAAATTTTGAAAAGAAAATATTTTCTTTTTCTGTATCAACATGTTTTTTGATTAATCAAATAAAATAATTATTTCAACGATTAAAACAAAATATTTTTACATAAAAATTATATTTCTTAAATACACACCTAGATGACATGTGCACTACTGCTCAAAAGTTTGAAAACTCTTAACAAAAAAATGAAATTTGAAAATTACAGTCTTATACAATTGGTTTTATTTCTTTTTTTTAATGATTTTGATGTATATACTGTTTTCAGTTTAAAAATTAAAATACTCTTTATTAAAATTACTTTAACACTATTTTTACTCGCAAAATCCTAATAGTTAATTTTCATTGATTTTACCACCTTTTAATTTGTTGACGACGACGCATATTTTATGTAATCTCTCCACAAGATTATGTATTCTTCTACGATTATATTGTTCAAAGTATCATTCAAGGATTTACACATATATTGGGTTGGTATATAAGTTCCCGCGTTTTTTTTAATTTGTCATTCTTACTATTTTCAGCTTTGTTTTGTTGAGCAAAAATAATTATTTTAAAAGCGCTTTTTAAAGCTACAAGCATGTAATCATTATTCATTCAATAACTTAATCATACATATCTTTTTAGCTCTACAAATGGATATTCCAGGCAGGGAATAAATTCATTTTCGGCATTTATTTTATTTTGCCTTTTGCCGTGGTCAGAAAGTTACAGAAGCAGCACGAGACATTTGTGCTGTCTATGGAGCTAATTCAATAGGTGCGAGGACCACTCAAGAATGGTACAAAAAATTCAAAAAGGTTATTTTTGATCTTGAAGATAAATTTCGCTCTTTTCGACCATCCAAATTCGACGAAGAACGTCTTCAGGAGCTTTTAAAGGAAAATGGTCGCCAAACATCCAGAGAACTTGCTGACAAAAATTGCTGCACTCATCCTACAATCCTCAGACACCTTCATTCGATCGGCTTTGAGCAAAAATTTGGAGCTTAGATACAAAGAAAATCGTCTCCAAATCTCAGCACAACATCTTGCTCGGCACGAGCGACATGCACCACACGGAACTATTTCTGCAGAGAATCGTCAGGGGAGACGAGAAATTGTGTCTCTACGTCAATATGAGACAGAGGAAGGAGTGGGTAGCTAAAGGAGTCACGCCTAAGCCAAGAGTAAAAAAAGAACTTCATCCCAAGAAAACAATGATATGTGTATGGTGGAAGTAGGAGGGTTTAGTACACTGGGAAATACTTTAAAAAAATAATACTATTAACAAAGAAATCTATGTAGCCCAGTTGCAAAGAATGAACGAAACTATCCAACTGAAAAGTTCAGATCGTCTAAGTCATGTCATTTTGCTTCATGACAACGCAAGGCCACACACAGCGAATATAGTCAAAATAGCCTGTTAGTTGAAAATTATTCGGAGATACCAGGATTCGAACCCGGGACCTTCACATGCGCATCAACTGCTCTGACCGCTGTTAGAGGTTTCCAAACTTTTGACTAATATTGTACATAATTTATTTTTATTTCTTATTAAAGTATTCCGATTCCCCTGGTTCCAGAATACACTTAGTATAATAACAATTACATATTTTTGTAATTTTTATTATTTTTATTTTAGATCGCATGCAGACTCAACTTTTTCCTACAGTCCCTTTCGTATGCAGCCAGTGTTTTATTATTGTTTATGTTGAGTATTGAACGTTATATAGCAATTGTGTATCCCATGAAAGTTCGTACACTGATGTCCAGAAAAACCCAACTTATATTGCTAGTTACAATTTGGCTTGTCAGTTCAATAATTGCCATGCCTAATCTTTTTATCTATGAATTATTAAATAGTGATAATAGCTCCTTTTGTCATTCAACAAAATCAT
>JBBMKC010256172.1:0-10079 GCA_037834085.1 Bipalium vagum | reverse complement strand
ATATAATATAATATAATATAATATAATATAATATAATATAATAGTAATAATGTAATGTAATATTATATTATATTATTTAAATATTTTACAAAAATAAATAATTTGTATTTTTCTATGTAATTATGAATAATTTCTTGGTATGATTTATTATTTATATATATATTATTTTTATTCATATAATTAATTTCCAAATGTTTTATAATTCCAATTCTTATCGCATTATATTAAGACAAATTGCTCTACAATATAATTATAAATATTTATTAATTAATTGATGTATTTATAATGTACCATATTTATTGAAAGTGAAAAATAATTTATAATTAATGAATGCTCTTAAGCAAAATAATTTGTATTTTTTAATTTAATTTTTTTTATTTATATATTTGCTTGATTTTGCTTTTTTCCGTCAAAAAACGTATTAAAATATTGTAATCTTTATGAAAAATAATTTTAAAATAATTATAAAATATTCAAAAAGTGAATTTAATTAAAAAATATCATTATTATATTTTTTGAAAATTTTAAAATAATATATATATTTGTTATAATAATATTTTATATATGTTTATTTAGATATTATTTTATTTAGTGGAAAATATATTTAATTAATCAGAAAGTATTAAATCTATAATAATAATATTATTATTAAAAGAAAAATATATAAAAAATATATAAAATAAATAAATAATAATAATAAAAGTAATTTTAAACCATGAAATATCAGAGTGTTCGCTACATTTAATAGCTTGTGATATATTTTTTAGTTATAGATAAACAATTAATTTGTTTTAATTATCACCCATCCATACATGTCATTAAATGATAAATACTATAAAAAAATGACTACTAACCTGTAAATGATCTTTATTATCAACAATCCATTTTAGATAAAAATATGACTCTGTCAATATTATTATAATAATTATTGCAGATTTTCCCATTATTGACCAATAGTAATAAGACTTGAATTCTTTCCTTTTATCGACTAGCAAATTTTCTAAAATCAAAGACATTGGAGAATTTTGGGGATATTCTTATAGCAGCACACGGGCTTGTTCAATGGAATAAGTATAAATATAAAGCTATAAAAATGCTTATATTATTTATATTGTTTTGCCGAAACAATAAGTGCGATATTGGGTCGTTTCAAATGTTCTTCTAATAAAACTTTATTAATCAAACGCATTCATCAATTCTTTAAGATTTATTTGTATTGCTCTAAGCGCGTTTTGATGTTTTGTTAATAGAAAGAGTTCCGTGTTTCGGGAAAATCCGTGGGATATATTTCAGAATTTTTCCATAGAAATAGGATTCAGATCATGAAAATTTATTGTTGAAAAAGTTGAGACGTTTAGTCGAAGGACCATGTTGAATGTACATAATTTTAAAACTGTTTTTTTTCGCAAGACCTTTTGACCAATTTGATATATAGCAGTGTCGTAGTGAGAAATTATTCTTTTTCCTAATCAACGTAGATAAATTGTGACGAATCTGAGTATAAACGAATAAATATAATGAAGCTAAATTAAAATATTTTTCATATATTTATCAAATGATATATTCTTACAATATACTTGGTCAGTAAATAAGTTTTGTCGTTCGATGAGAGATTGCACTACAAAGTTCGTCATTTTATTTTTATAAAAAGTATAATATAGGTTGCGTGAAAAGTTCTGAAAGCGAAAAAGAAAAAACGTAAATTTTTTATTTAAATTCATATTATTATATAACATAGTCTCCTAGCAATTCAACACATTTAGTCCAGTTGTTCTCCAACATTTCTATGCCATGTTTGAAGTGAGATTCCGGAAGGTCTGCTAAATACTGGTCTACGGATGCCATAGCTTCTTCATTTGATTCATTTGAAGTGAATAAGGTGGTTGTTCAAGTAAATAATAATTTAATTCTTTGATTTTTTCCATTGACATTACACTTGTGTGAGCACGTGCATTATCTTGATTAAAAAAATTTTTTTTCTGTAAACCAGGCCTTTTTTGGCGAATATGTAAATCCAACTGGTCTAAAAGACTTGTGTAGTATTCAGAATTAATAGATTTGTCCTTTTCAAGGTAATCTATCAGCAGAATACCTTTGGCATCCCAAAAAACTGATGCCATTACTTTTCGTGAACACGTCTGAATTCTCATCGATAATTTGCCAATTCTTTCTATTTTTAAAAGACGTTTGAAATTTACCTATCATTGATTTTTAATGTGTATAAAACTTGAATATCGTTCAGTGATAAAATTCTTTTTTTTTTGAAGATCTAAAATCAAAAAAATTCATTGAAGGTCGTTAAAAGTGTATAATGAATCTTCACCTTCCATTAGAACATTATAAAGATGGGTTTCTGAATTTAAACGTGGCTGTACATGCGTTGCAGACGAGCCACGATCAAAAAGTGCATCAATACCAAAAATCATAGAGAATATGCAGGATATTCATCTGGAAATCGTCGACTGAATTTTGATGATATAGATGACATCACTATCATTTTACATGGTTCAGCAAATCATATTTTAATTGAAATTTTAGGTTTCAGAAACCTGTGTGCATAATGAGTGCCACAATCGCTAACAATGGAACAAAAGCACATTCGAATATTATTTAAATTTAAAATATTATACATTTTAAATATTATTGCAACATTTTGGATCAATTGGACGCTAAAATTCATGAAAAAGGAACCGGTTTACAGAATAAGAAAATCATTTTCCATCAAGACAATGCACCCGGTCACACAGTTCAAAAAACCATCGCGAAGATCACATTCAGTCTATTCACCAGATTTAGCTTCCTCGAACTTCTGCCTCATCACACGCCTTTAAAAATTTATGCGTTTAAAATATAAAGCATTTTTCATCAAATAAAGAGGCACTAGCAGCCGTAGACGAACATTTTGAAAACCTTCCAGAAAACCATTACGGAGATGGAATGCAGAAATTGGAAAAATGTTGGAGTAAGTGTGTTGTTCTTCTGGGAGAAAATACTGAATAATAAAATTTATTAAAATAAATAAAGTTATTTTTCTTATCGAATGACAAAACGTTTTAACTGACCTAGTAAATAGACACATCAATTTCCACACCAAAAGATCCTAATATTAGTTTTCAGATTTTCCCTGAGTATCTTGGCATCCTTTATGCTGGTCTTAATTGCCTGATTACACCATTTATGCCCAAAATACTTAAGGAAACTTGTTTTAAAATTAGCCTTTTTCAGTTTAGATTCGATGTTGGTTCAATAGCGATTGATCAGAAGTAATTCAGGAGACTTTGATGCATTTGCTTCTTTTGGAATAACATTGATCTGGTTATTGGTGTAGAATTTTTGAGCTTCTTGATTATAATGAAACATTTGAATCTGACCAAAGCAATACATGAGCAGCATGGAACTTAATAAATGGAACTAGTCGCTTATATAGGTACTCTCTATCTTTAATCTTTATATTAACTTCATATATAATTACAAATTCTTCACTTTTTCGTCCACATAAGCATATGATTTACCAAATCAAATATTTTAATGTATACTTTAATTTTTACTTATTCTTACTCCCCTTTGAATTACAACATAAAGTTCGTGTCCTGGAATTTGATTGAAGTCTGCAACACAGAATGTTTCCTCTTTCATAATGCGGCAGTCAATTTTTAATTTTAAAAATTGCATTCAATTTTCTATCTTATTTCTTGCCTTTTACTTTTTTATGTTCACCTGTTTATCGAATTTCTAGAACTTTGAATGAATTTAAACTATTAATAGATATAGGTTTATTTCTACTTTATTCTACTCCAACTTTATTCGCTAATTTGCGCATTGATATGTTTGTGTTTCTTTACAATGCTTTTAAAACGTTCCTTTTAATTTTCTTATTCACTGCACCTGAGTTTGCATTAGAATCCTTTTTCCTCTCAATGACTAAGGTTTCCTGGTACTTATAATTGTTTAACTGTTACATTGCGAAATATTTTTAACTTCTAAATATCTGTCCACCATCAATTTTCAAAGATAAATTTCATTGTCTGTCATATTGATTATCATTAATGTGATTAAAGAAAAATGTTTAATATTTATATTTTTAATATTAATTTTAAAAGTTTAAATATACTCATATCCAAAATCTGCATGCAATATAATGAAAACATTGCAACATTCGAAAAAACAACATGCCGGACTTTTCCTGAAACCTCGTTTAGATGTACATTTTCGGTGTTCAATCTTGCAAAATTATTTTCTAATGGAAAATTTTACAAAACATTCCAAAGAATATTTCATGTTTAATTAATACCATGCCTTGTTAAAGAAACAATAGTCGTAATTTCCATTAACTTTGTGATAATCATCATATCACATTAATACCAATGTAATGATAGTAATAATCAATTATTGAAAACTTGCGAATTTATAATCCGTACATTGTAGCAAAAAGGCGTATTGTTTTCATATCGTATAATCATGTAATAAAATTGTGAAATACTGTCCCAAGACAACACATGAAAATGATAATGTGATCTCTTATGACAGTATTCTTCTTCGTCGGTAGATACCATCAATTATTTTTATAATTTTTAGAGAAGATTCTGTTGAATTAGAGAATAACTAAACAAGAACAGGAATTTTATTTTTCATTATTTTTTGTAAAATAATTAAAGTCTGTCTTTCAAGAAATTAATATTTAATAAATAATAAATTAAAAATAATAATTATTATTAAATAATAAGATTAAATTATATAATTACATGATCTCTATCTATTGACGACTCCGGGGCGACCCCTCTTTTCAATTACCCGGGTCAGATCACCATTTTAAAATCTTTTGAACCATCTCCGAATAGTTCTTTCATTAGCTGATCCCTCTCCAAATGCGAAACTGATGTTTAGGGCAGCTATTGATGCATTATACATTAATTTCCATTCGTATAAAAAATTGTTCACATTTCCGTATTTTTTATTATCATTCCCATGCCGTCTAAAATTATTTTAAATAATTCACTTTTTAAAACAAATATTATATATTGATTCTCCAGATTTAATGCTTCAAAATGATATTTAAATAAGTTCCAAATGTTAAATATTACGTGAATTATAGTTATTTAACTAATTAGTTTTAAAATCGGACATTTCATATGTGACGACCTAATATTTAGTAGGAAAAAGAACATTATCATTATGATATTATGTCAGTTAGAAAAACGCATTTTCAAGACTAAGTTCATGCGAGATCCATTTGTCACATCTATTTATTTCGCCAATTGAATGCTTATGGTTTTTTAAGACTGTATTTGAGCCTGACAACAAGTTTTCGAGTAATTTTTTGAGGATCAGTCTCCAAATTTTTTGTAAAGTCATTATGTTCTACCGTTTGAGGATGATATATAATATCTATTTTTCCATCTCCAACATTCTCTATGTCTAATTTCAATATTTTATGCTTTATATCACTATAAAAACTTTAGTAACATTCAGTTTACTGACTTTTTAACCATGTAACCACCATTTAATAAATATAAAATCGAATCAGGTATCAATAAATCAATTCAATTATAATGAATTAATGGAATCAAATAAGAAAAATAAGTCAAATCTAATAATATCAATAATAATCAATTAGTCAAATTAAATTTAAATGATCAAAAATAATTTTAACTAAAAACATCAAAATAGCTAAACTCTCACTGCTTTAGAAGATGATGGGCCATATGGTCGTTTGATAAGCCCGAACCGGTTCGCATATAATCACCCTAATAGTGCAGTACTCATGTTTTTTATCCTTTGTCTTTCTGACGTAAATAAATTATTTCTTCCGAAGTAAATAGATTAGTTGATTCTTTCACTTCAAAAAAATTTTCCTAATAATTATAAAAACTCTTAAACTTTTGACAGTCCATGGAGGACGTCGGTGCCTTCTATACTGATCAGACGACTACCCAGTCATAGATCAGTATACCTAATTTGGAATCTCAATTTCCTTTGTTTTCTGTTGTCAAAATTAAGTATCGATTTTCAAGATTACATGTACTGAACTCTAAATGGAACATATTTTTGGTGCCAATACTGTTTTTTGCCTTTTTGAAATATTTAAAGTGTTCATTTAATTCTCGCTCTACTCACTTTTCGTAGACATCCAAAACAAACTTTGATTTTGATAACAAAAAAAACTTAAAAACTGGTCATACGACCTTACACGACAAACTAATATTTATTTAAGTTTAAAAAAAGAAATGTTGTAGGTTGCGCTCATAAACTCATAATTTTAAATTGATATCCAAATTTTTACTATAGCAATTATCACACAATTATAATGAATAATTAAGCGTATTTGATTGGTTGTTGAAAAAGTATACGATTATAAAGAAAACATTCTCTCGAAAAGCTATTCGATTCAGTAAATAATAAATATATAAATGCCTTTATCAAATCTTTTTCAGTTTACTTTATAAAATGAGTAAAATTGAATTATCCTGGTTCTTTAATAAAAAAATCAATTCTGTAGATTTTTTTTATTTATATCCAAAAATTCTTTTTAATATTATTAATAAATTGACGTCATAAAACGATTCTAAATCATCAGTCTAAAATGAAACAATTATGCTTATTAAAATTATTTTATTGTTATTTTCTTCTTTGAGACTGAAAACGAATTAAATATTACGTTTCCATAATTTAATTGATTACATAAAAAAATATTATTAAAGAAAATAAGAATTTTCCATTGAGATCAGCTTCACTTTTGTTTTAATTTTCATTAATATAAACAATATTAATCATTTTTATTACACCGAATAAATATTAAAAGTATCATATCAAAATGATGAGATTCTGGATTTTCTCTTTTAATAATTATATAAATTATATTTATATATAATTGATATTGATTTTTTCCTATTTTATATAAATAAATAAAATAATAAAGACCAATGTTTTGATACCAAGCTGTGGGGTCAACTTAATCTTTTTTCATGCAAAGAGACATTTAACAAACAAATCGAAATTATAATTTAGACGACCAAGCGAAGTAAACCTCTCCATTTGTTTTCGGTTGTTCAATGGTTTTGACTTCCTTATCCACTTAAGTTTCTTTCAAATATTTAAATCGAGTCTTCTCAAGTGAAAATCATTCCTTATTAATTTCCGGTGTATCCGTTTAATAAATAAATAATAAAAATATATTTTTAAAAAAATTTTTCTCTCTTATTAATACAAATTAAAATATAATAAAATATAATATATTGACTATTAGGGATTAGTACCGCTAGTCCCTTATTAGCTTTACATAATATACACATTTATATAATATATTATATTACTCGGCATCTCAGAAAGTTTTCTCTGGCCTCCTAACAATAATATATATATATTAGGGATGCGAATAAGTTTTATTCTGTTTTGAAATAAGGCAATTATCCAAAAACTATCGAATCACAAAACATTTTACAGTGCCAGCAGACTAAAAAGAGTTACATTGAACGAAATATATGATAATATATAGGAGCTAGGTCCGGAGAGCAAGTCGTGTGAGGAAGAACTTCTAACCCTAATTATAAAATTTTTTCCTGCGTATGCAGCCTGGTATTGTCATGTAGCAGAATAATCTTACATGATTCGTCTCTAAGAATAAGGTCTTTTTTTCTCTATTTTTCAGCAAAATGCATTAACCGTTTGCTGTAATGTTCTTTTGTGCCCAAGGTACATGGCATATCAGGGTTCACTACAAATGTCTACGCTTAAAAATATCGTAATCAATCAATGTTTCTTCTATTGTGACAATTTTCATTGTCTGTAACCGAAATAAAAGATTGTTTTCTGACAGTTCGTGTGACACCCACTTTCCAAGCTTTTGAAGCTTTCCCATTTAGTTTAACCACCTGCTAACAGTTGCCTGGTTGATTTCCTGTTGTTTGGTGAGTTTTGTTTGCGTCTGTCTACAGTCTCACTCATTAGTGCTTCAGATTCCAACTTTACTGTAGCACCTACGCTTACTCTATCTTTAACATTAAAATTTTCTCCTTTAATACACAGAACCTCAATTTAAACGTGCTATTCGAAACTGCATCCTTCTCAAGAATAATTGGCTCTGGAGTTAATGTCTTAAAGATCATTTTGTTTCCTTTCAACTTGATAAACAAAACCCTCAGTTTTCGGTTACAGTATTTTTGAAATGAACATCAAATCAGCCATTTCTAAAAAATATCCGTTTCGATAAAAAAATCTCATTATTTATTTTATATTTTATTATTATATTTAATTTTATCAATTTTTGGGCAGATAGATATTGCAAGTTTGAGACTTTTATCTGTACTAACTGAAAAAAAGAAATTCTTTGTTTTAATGCATGACTGAAATTTACATTTATTACAGAAACCAAAAGATTTTTTTTTCTTTTCTTGAAAGGTAAGGAGATATTTCGTAATTATTTTGATAACAAATTCCTTCTTTCGAAAAAATATTTCTTATTATATCACATTTCACATATTGAATTATTTATTTATTTATTTTAGTTCTCATAGAAACCGAGATTCATTAATTCTGATATCAGAGAAGTACATATTTTTTGATAATTAAAGGTGTCACTGAGGAATATTTATTAAAATAATTATAGTAATAATAATAATAATTTCCTTAGATTTCGCGTATTCTTTTCTGGGTCAATTTTTATTCTCCGATTTGGTAAGAAAATAAATTCTGAAAGTAATAAATATTTTAATAACCTTTTTCACGCTGAGGTGAAGTGTTCAGAAATTTGCAAAAATTTGGATCATGTCTTCTTGATCATCAAGGTCAACAATAAACTCGATACAATTCGTTGATCAAAATATAACGACAACTAAAAACGTTAATAGAAAAATTATTAAAAAAGTAATAAAGGACAAGTAAAAAGTTGTATATTTTTCCTTTGAATATTCGTTTTTCGCATACATTCATAAAGGTCTGATACAGAACCGTACAACGTACGTCCTTCATTGCACGATCTTACCAGGAGCTTTCCCTACATAGACACATTTCCTTGTATGAGAACTGGTCTCCCGGCTTACAATATCCATCTGATGAATCACAGTCAGGTGTACATATTTTTCGTCTTAGACAATTGAAACTAAACTCTCCATTCATTACTCATTATAATTTAACTTAGCTCTACAGTGGTTCTTACCATTAACATGACAGATTTTCTATCCTCTACGAACTGTAAAAATGTATTTGCATTCTTCGAATCATCACTTATACCAAAACTCACATCTCACGGTCAGGTGCACAACCCTTAAGGCCTTTGGGGGTGTATCTTTAAAAGCTTATGACTCAGATAATTGAAAATTACCAAAATAAAGATTCGTCCTGGTTCACCAAAAATTAAAAAATTCACAATATTATTTCATTTTCTTTTATAATTGAACAATGGCAAATTCAAGTGTCTTCAATGATAGAATTTCGGGTTCTGTTCAGGGCACATATATGCATGTAACTGAGTATACTTATTCAAAGAAATCTTAAATTTCTCAAAAAAGATTTTCTACTGATTGAAAATTAATGCACAAGGTACGTTAGGTATTTGAGGACTAATTGGTGTCTCATAGAAAACAGAAACATAATAACAAGTATTAACTTCTTTGATGAAAAATGGTGCACGGATAAAAACTTAATTAAGTTTTTTCATAATTTTATTTAAAAAACCATCTTAGCTTAGATCACTGCGAAATCAAAATCGACTGTATGCCTTAACCATATTTTCCTGCCTCATATTGGACATTACTATGAGTATGGTAGCTTTCAGAGAACCAAAAGTATTGTGGAAATGTTCATTGACCTCTTTCTCAATAACGTCCCAGTTTTCTGAGACCTTGAAATTATTGTCAAAGGATCTCATAGATTTTTTTGGTTAATATCAACAGTCTGCTTAATTTCCTTGACAAAATCATTTGTCCTCATCCTGTCACAGCGTTTGGAATTTCTCTTGCGCTTTGCTGCTTTTGAAACTGTTCCATTATCGGATTGGAGCTCTCGGTGTACAGTGCGTTTCAAAAGTTTGTTCGCACCCATATAAATTATAAAAATTACTGAAAAGTCGTGTGAAAAGCCAATAG
>JBBMKC010256161.1:0-10079 GCA_037834085.1 Bipalium vagum | reverse complement strand
CTAAACATTTGAAAATGTCTGGTAAAGCAGGAAAATTAGCAAAACCTACAAATACTCAATCAAAAAGTCGCAGTACTCGAGCTGGTCTTCAATTTCCCGTAGGAAGAATTCACAGAAAATTGCGCAAGGGAAACTTTGCAGAACGTGTTGGAGCTGGAGCACCAGTGTACTTGGCAGCAGTTTTGGAATACTTGGCTGCTGAAGTCCTGGAATTGGCTGGAAATGCTGCCAGAGACAATAAAAAAAGTAGAATTATTCCACGTCATTTGCAATTGGCTATTCGTAACGATGAAGAATTAAACAAGCTATTGGGTGGTGTCACCATTTCACAGGGAGGTGTGATGCCTAATATCCAGTCAGCTTTGTTACCAAAGAGGACTGAAGAAAAAGAGAAATAAAAATTGAGAATGTTAAACGGTCCTCATTAGGACCACAAATATTGATTGTTAAAATTTACGGAAAAATATCTCTTTTGGAAACAGAGATCAGTTTTTTCATAAAATTCATTTCTCACCCTCTTCTTAACTGATGCTAAATGATTTTGGTTTTCTGTTATTTTTATTTGAGAAACGATCTGGTCTTTATTTAATCAAATAAAAGAGCTTTTCGAATTTTGAGAAAGGGCTGTGCAGTGTCAATATTTATTTTGATTGGGAATGATTATTGAGATTACCGCCCGGAATGTTCAGTTAGAATACTCTGCAAATGGAACCATAACAAAATTAGTATTTTTGTAAATAAAAACGGGAATCTTAATTTAACCAACGAAAAATTACTTTCACACAGAGCAGCTGGACAGGACGAGTTTTGATCTCAATTATTATTTTGGAGTTTTCATTGCAAATTCGTGATCGATTTTACGTAACTTAAACAAATTTGGGGTGTTTCTGCAGCTTATGCAATTTCACACATTTTGTAAAGATAAAAGTGATTATTTTTAATGACATAATGGTGACTTAATTGAGGAATACTGGTTAGCATAATTCAGTCTTTTCGGAATATCATAATATGGCAAATGTGCTTTACAAAAGCACTGTGAAATATTTATCTTCCTCTTTCGCCATGGTGATATGTGTCATTAAAAAAGTCAACCACAATATTAAAAACCAGAACTCTTAACAATGTAGACTTTTTAATTTAAATGTTTATGGTGACAAAAGGTAGATTTAAATGACTGAGTTAAAACGAGAACTGTTTTTATTGCTCAAGAAGATCTCAATCTACACTTAAAAGAGTGCAGACGCCCTTGATGCTTAAATAATGAGTTAGATGAATAATTCAATGTTCAGATAAGTTAAAAAAAACAATTATTTCTGTCAATATAAAAGACAGATACGGGAAGTTATTACCCACGTTCTGTGTAATAATTATAATTTGATTAAAACATCTTTACCAAGTTCAGCAATAATGAGATTGAAACTGATTGAGCCACAATTTCCAGTACTTCATATTGACAAATATTGCCTACACGTTCTGATTCTGGTTCTCTTTTTTTAATCATTCTCCTTTTACTGATATGGACATTAAAATTCTGATGTTATTTCTCTTGTTGTATTCAACCTGAACAGAAATGAATCATATCTTTGAAACCTGAAATGTACTTAGCTGAAAGGCCTGAATATCCTAAACAAACAATGGATCATATTTTTCTATTGTAAAATAACTAGAATTTCCTTTTATCTTGGTCCGCTTCCATCCACCTTGCCTGAGTATGTAAATGAACAAATTAGATATCTAAATGCAGTCCTGAATAAATCTTTTAAAATGAAACAAATGCATTTAGGTATGTCCTTTTTTTGGAGTTGGTAGATCCTCTTGTGATAAAAGGATTGAACTTTTAATAATTATCTCCACTTTTGTGACTTACTCCCTTCAAGGGAAAACTCTTTAAAATATCAAAAATAGGACCAGTTCAGAAAATGAGATTTTCATTTGAAAGCGATCCCTAATATGTGGATATTTACCAGGCTGACCGAAAGGTTCCTGGTCTTGATCATTAATAACAAGGCTAAGTAAAATATTATATGCTTATTTTAAAGAACAATCTTTTAAATTCATAAATATAAATATATTAACCTAATTAACAAATAAAATCAAAGCAGGCACGATACAACACATAAGCAAGCAAAAAATCAAATTAGATTAAGACCCATACCTTCACATGTAAAGATACAAAGCATTCATTTACAGAATGCAGCTCGCTGCTAAACTCCTGAATGATATTAAACAATTAAAATCTTCAAACTATGAAGCTGTGAATAAATTGTAAAAATGATGTACGAGATGCGTCTAATAAAGGAAACAAATGTCACTGGGATAAACATGAAAAAAAGACCAGTACAGATTACAATCTTCGAAAAGTCTTTTCATACAAACCTGTGAGGGTCTTCAAAATAATAATCGACAAAACAGTAGTTGACTGCAATCCGCCTATACACAGACTTTATGATTACTATAATAAAAAATCAATCTCCCCACTTCCAGTTGACTTGCATTGAAATTTTAAAAAACGGGCCCTTACTTCGATTTTTATCCTTTTTTATAATTGTTTTTATTTTACTTTAAAGCACTTAAGTCACTGTAAAGGTTGGGATATTCAAATTGCTTGGTAGATGGCAGAAGGTCTTGGAACAAAAAAAATCATTGATTAAAATATTTATTACTAAATAACTTTTGGTATTACTTTTTACTAAAAAATACAAAGTGACTTTTAGAACAACCCAATATTATTACAAATCCCATTAATATCAATATAGGAGTTCGATAAGGTTGTCACTTCATATGCTTCTGTTATAAATCCAATACTGAATGGCTTAGATAAAGTACTGTGTGATGGCATTATGATAAGTGAATTCAGATTGAGTTGCTTGGCTTATGCCGATGGTCTCCTAATAAGCAAAAATCAACCTTCTATACAAGAACTAATAGACCGAGCGGCGGAAATTTCATCATGGCTTCACCTGAAAATCCAACCTTCAAAATATGCACATCTCAGAGTTTCAACAATAGATGAAAAACAATTTCCGTTAACAATATAGTCTAGTCCAATTTGATACACTTTCCATAAATCAGTCATAATATTTCGATATAGATTTCTGTGAAAAACTTAATTTATCTCTGCCCTCATTATTTTCCGATGTAATGACCGAAATAGCAAATAGTATTCTCTACCCCTGGCAAAAATGACAAACATATACAATCTTTATCCACAGTAGACTACTTTTTCTCTTGGAAACTTTTATTTGACGCTAGCATATCTGACTCACGGAAAATATGCCATTGAATCAAGTGTCTGGCGAATAATTAAATCAACTATTGGCCTTTATCATCAGTCATCTATTAAATACTTACATTCTTCTTGAATGTGCGTTTTCAAGAATGGTTATTGTTACTATTATACTTTGACGTAGTAACGTGTGGTCGTGTGCTCGTGACTCCTCACTTCTATAAAAATGTTGTGTTCGTTCCCTTTTAAACCTTATCCAAATCAAAACACCCACGATAATACTATATCCGCTCCCTAAAAACTGAATCAAAACTTCTACAATAAAACTTTATTTGAATAAAACACAATCACACTGGAAAATAATGATCACAATAACAATCAACTTCTATAATTAACCCTATAATCAACGAGTACAATAAATCAAAATGTCACCAAGATTAATGATAAAAAATACTGTTACTGTTCTAATAAAAGAGAAGAAAGAAATGATCACAAAAGAAAGAGTCGAGCATAAAATAAAACGGTCTCACCAAGAGCGACAAGGAATTCCCGGGTCGCCCTCTAGGTCCTTCTCAGGTCACCTAGGGGTTTTCCAAGCTCGCTGGGTCCCCTTGTGAAATTCTGCTGCGAAGTCATATCCACTTGAGATACATTGAGGTCCTTTCTTCTGCTCGTAAGCCTTCTGAATCCATAATTTTTCTGGTAGACGATTCCTCGAATTCTTGTTCTCCTTATTGTCGTCTTTGTATTGTCGTTCTTGCTTTCGGTCTAACGTGCTAGAGTTTTTGGGCAAATTGACGGGAATAACCGTCTCTTTATATAGTCGTAGAGATTGGGCTGCCATAACCAATCTCCTCGCTTCGAGACGGCTTTCTCCATCAATAGCCTCTAATTGGTATTATCTTTATTATTATCTTATCTTTATTATTCTTACAACTCAACATTATCATCTCTTGTTTCAACTGAATTCATGATTAATTAACTGAACAACTATTATCTTACACAGAGACAGAAGTATGTAAATTTTGAGAACATTCAATCAACACTGCACATTGACCTGCAAATGGAATTCAAAAACACTATTTCTGGTTGATGCCAAATGCTCATTTAGAAATAAAAAGAACATATATGGGAAAGAACAGAATTTGGCTCACTACGACGATCTAATGAAAAAACCTCAAAAAGCATTTCCAAGATAGATCATTGAACTAGATATCGTTTTATCATTAGTTTTTTAAGATCATGGCCAAAGCGCAATAAACTCGAAACCGTTTAATATCACGTTGGATAATATACCCGTTTAATAACATGGTGCACTGAAAACTAATTGCCAATCGGTATGTAAATTTTATGTATTAAACTATTTTGTCACTTCTGTTAATGTCAAAATACTGGATAATATCACGAAAATATGCTACAGTTTATGTACAAAACCTGATTATATCACTTTTTCTTATTGTTTGGAACAATTTGGAATAAATTTTAATTAATAAAATCGTACAAGTTTATGATTTTAGTCTTAAAATGAGTGAAAAAAGAAAATGTATACACATAAAATATGAAAAATTTAGAAATTATTGCGTTTTGTAACAACCAGGTTCAACTATAATATCTAAACTGGGACTGTATAAGAAAATCATCAGTACAATCCCCTAATTCTGTGTCTCGTCAAATATTAAATGAAGCACTGTACAATGTGTCTTTCATAGGGATAGATCAATATCAAGTTTGGTTGATTTGCATGCCTATAAAATAGTTTGTAACAAAATGATCGACAACAAAAACGCCGACGAAAATGAAGACAACTCCCCATTGAATAATTGTGTTGAAGACTTATTGTGAAATATTGATTATAACAATAACTATATGTGATATTTAACCATATTTGGTGTTATTATTTTGTATAAGGATCTCAATTGTATTTATCTAGCATGTAAACCTTTTTTGAAATAAAATTTTGCATATATAAAAATTCACTTACTGCGTTAAGTATTGAGTTATAAAAAAACCACATTTTGTTTGATTACCGATTTTCACCTTTTAGTAATAATAAACTAAAGTTAAATTTTTCATGCGTGAAATTATGACATTTTTCTTACTTTGATGTCATAGTACCGATCTCTTCTACATAAAAACAATCAAAGGATAGTCATGAAAGAACGCGCACGTATGGATAGTATTGATACAAAAAATGGAGTGACGAAATTCGAGTTAAGTTTTTATTATCATACTCATCCCCATTCTTAAAAAGAAACTCTGTGTCGATCAGTAATTGACACGGATCCTAGATGTACTCTGACTCTAAGTCGATGTATTTGAGCAGGACTTTGACCACAAAGACCATTAAGTTTAAAGAGGAGCTCCACGATCCGACCCCAATTCGATACCCACCAATAGTCACTAACTCCATTGATATCATCCATCTTCAAGCTGCAATCAATTGTTCAAATCAGAAAAAATTATTAAAATTCATAAAAAGTATTCAGAAAAACAAATCTAAATTAAATGGAATTAGTTTTAAAATGAGATAAACATAATTTTTTGTGAATGTTTAAGAACAACGAAACAGGTTTCATTTATATCAACTGATAAAATAACGGAAACCCGAAAAAATGAGTTATATAAAAGTTGAACTCTGTTTTGAAATAAAAAAAAACCAATATTATTCAAAAAACTTTTAAATCTAATACCACAACGTAAGATCTTTTGAATAATATTTAAGAGGACGAATTTAAATTTAAAACATTCTAAACATTTGAAAATGTCTGGTAAAGCAGGAAAATTAGCAAAACCTACAAATACTCAATCAAAAAGTCGCAGTACTCGAGCTGGTCTTCAATTTCCCGTAGGAAGAATTCACAGAAAATTGCGCAAGGGAAACTTTGCAGAACGTGTTGGAGCTGGAGCACCAGTGTACTTGGCAGCAGTTTTGGAATACTTGGCTGCTGAAGTCCTGGAATTGGCTGGAAATGCTGCCAGAGACAATAAAAAAAGTAGAATTATTCCACGTCATTTGCAATTGGCTATTCGTAACGATGAAGAATTAAACAAGCTATTGGGTGGTGTCACCATTTCACAGGGAGGTGTGATGCCTAATATCCAGTCAGCTTTGTTACCAAAGAGGACTGAAGAAAAAGAGAAATAAGTTTGAAATAAAATTTGAGAATGTTAAACGGTCTTCATTAGGAGCACAAAGATTGATTGATCTTAAAATCTTTCTAATCTATAGTTTTATGGTCAGCTAGTCATAAGGTATATATTGGTTTGCTCACTATGGGCCAAATTTAAGGATAAATGTAAATAATCTACTGATTTCTTTTAAAATATTAAAATCGGTATTTAATTTATACGGAATTTAGTCTTTTCTATGATCTTTTCTATTCGAGAATAAAATTAATTTTATATCAAATGATAACGAGCCTGGAACAGACCACAATTACTTAATGCACTTAACATTGATTTGTATTTTGATTAAAATATCTAACAAACCACCCATCCCCTGATTGTACGGATTCCTAAAATTTGATAGTTCCTTTGGATATCTATTGGTCTCTGTTATTGCTTTTTTATATATTTTCCAATTAAGAACGTTTAAGAGAGATTTCAATCGGGTCATGTTGTCTCGACAAGTATTATAATGTTCTCATAATACTCGCGCATTCCGCTCAGGTTTCAAAGATCAAACGAAAAGCTTTTATAATATATTAATTATAAATTTAATTATTCAATTGTAAACAATATTTCAAAGAATTTAGGATATGTCCTTGTTTATGGAGTTCATAATGTAAAACAAACTAAAGTTCACACCAGACTCAGAATATTTTCCAGTCATTTTAGGAGGCTTATTTCGTTTTTGTTACCGTGTTTCATTTATAGTCTTCGGTTTGATAACTACTATTGAGATTCTTACCAATAAGGGATTGCATAATGAATAAAAATCAATAAGGTTTCCGTTATTTGATTTGGAATCCAAATATTGATGTAATCTTGTAAAATATCTTCCAATATTATTATACAGTGAAACCTCTATATAACGACAGTCTGGCCGTTCCCGAGGGGTGTCCTTATAATTAGGTTTAACTGTAATATGACAGCAGTTTGTCTAAAATAGATATTGTTGTAGAATGAAAATCAGATTCTCTTATAAAAGCCTATTTCAGTCCAAAATTCACTGTTGAACATTTCGCTTTCTGCATTTTGTGAATTAATTTCTGGTTTCTGCTCTTTAATTACTAATGATTCCCTTTTTTTCCTTCATCGTTATCAAGGTTGGTCATTACTACAGTAAACTCATTTTCATTAGCACATTTATTTTCCTTCTCTTTCTTTGCAGCTAACAGTATAATCCAACACTTTGCTTGTTCTACTTTTTTGAGAATGCTCACAAATTCGTGTCTTTAGGTGACGTTGTCTCCCCTACGTATAGATGATCACATCCATGACATTGGAATTTGTACATGATATTAGGTTGCATTGATTTTTGAGTAACTGCTTTGACTTTTAAAAAATTCTTCGTTTTTGATGTTAGAGATTTTACTTTTAGATCTTCTCTAAAACATACATATATATATAACGTTTTCTCTTATTCGGAAATACAAAATGTGAGATTAAAAAAAATAATTTGTTCTTTTCCATTCTTAAATATTACTGATAATAAACAATAATGTTAAATGATGCGTTCAAACAAGATTGTTCTGAAATTTTGTTATACATTTTCATTTTTAAAAATTATTTGTTTTCGCTATGATTGATTTTCACATCTTTCTCAATTATTAATATGTTAATAGTTTCCTTCGCAATCATTTCTATCTTTTTATCTGGATATGCATCCTTTGTTAATTTTTTTTAATATCGAGTTCCTTATCCTGTTCATCTTTATAGTCTGATGTTAATGACAATACTGTATGAATTAATCATTTTTATTAAGCCAATTTTATAACCTGATTGAAGTATACATGTATTTGTTTCTTATATATATATATATTTACTGGTCTTCAGTCTATTATTCTCTTTTCGAATAATAATATCTAGAAATGTCCATTTTTCATTGAAACTAGTATAACCTAAAAGCCGAACTTTTCTTTTACTGATACTATTTGATTTAGTGATACTAATCGACGTTTTCCGTTATATGTATATATATTATTCAATGGGTTCTCCAACTTGTGACAAATTATTAAACTTCTCTCAGATGGATATAAAAAATAACAAGAATAAGAACAAAAGTGATCATTATAATTATTAAAAATGGCGGTAAAACAGTAAGAAAAAATTATTATTATTTTATGATTCATTTTGTATATAATAATTCAATAAAAATCATCGAAGTTGAACCAGTCTTCATAAATCAAGATGTTTCTGTCTCGTAATTGGGTCATTTCGAAATAAATATATTTTTAAATTACAAATTATAAAAGCTTCATATATGAGTTCCAGTTCAAATAACGGGAAATATCTGAAATAAAATTTTTTTTAGAAAAACTCAAGATTAGAAAAAAGAAAAATTATCATAGTAAAATTTACAGTAATAATAATAATATTATATTACTTATATATTATATTATTTAATATTAATATTAATAAATGAATAAGCACGTGTTTTAAATTTACGGTTATATCAAAACCAAGGGAAAAAGTGAATGAGAAATAAAATGGACAAAAATTGTATTATTGATTACCAATAACAGAAAATTTAATTGACATACAACAGTTTTCTCTATATTTTGTTCTCGAAATGATTTCCTTTTACAGATAACAAACTCAATTCTTCGGTGAAGGACAATATTGTAGTTTGTCGGTCTTCGGTAGTAAAACGGGAACATTTCGTCTTTTCATTTTAAGTAGATTTTTTGGATTTTGATAATGAAGAACTCTTGCTTTAAGAGTACCCTAAAATCCATAATTAACTGGTGTGAGGTCCGATTTTCGACAGATCCCCAGGATGTGATTTGCGTAGATTAAAATTATTCTCTAAAACGTTTTGGACATAAACAACATAATGAATTTTTGCAATGAACATTTTGCAACATGGCAAGTTAATTATTCTTATTCTTACAGTTCCACAATGAATTTCGATTTGAAGACGCAGGTTTTTTCTAGATGAAGTGACTTTGCAAGAAAATAAGTTTATTTGTTCTCAGTCCAAATTCGATATTGTAATGGTGGAAGTACGCTTGGCACGATATTCTAATGTTGCAAAAACCACAAACCCAATTTAGTTCTTTGCCCATAGTCATCTGGTTTACTGAAACAGCTGAATTTTAAAAGGTTTTAATTTCTCTTCTTTTAAAATTCGTTGAACTGAGGCAGGTGAATATTAGTTTCCCGCAAAATCGACATTTACCCATCAAAGAGCACCCCCATGATGTATATTTGGTAACACATCTGGTTTCTTAAAACTACACGAGTTGGGATATTGCAGAACATGTACATGGGTCCTTAATTAAATTTCATAGGCTTTTAATTTCCCAAATGCAGTATTAGGGGAATTCCCATTGCCATAATAATGATGGGATCTGCAAGACCCACCAAGCAACAGAGCACAGGACCTACCAATGATGACCAACAAAGACCCACCAAGCAACAGAGCACAGGACCTACCAATGATGACCAACAATAATAACACTTTTGTGATCTGTGATCCATTAACAATATATTTGTTTTATAACATTGTTTTATTATTGACATTGTGTTATTTGTTATTCTTTTATTGTTATTAATATTAAATAAAATATAATAATTCATAATAATAATTTCTTTATTTTTTTAATTAAAACAAAATAAATATAAGATTACCTGATTTGGTTCCAAAGTAATAAATAGTTATACTTAATAAAAATAAATAATAAATTAA
>JBBMKC010256150.1:0-10080 GCA_037834085.1 Bipalium vagum | reverse complement strand
TTATTATTATTATTATTATTATTATTATTATTATTATTATTATTATTATTATTATTATTATTATTATTATTGTAAATGGATTGTTGAAAAAATACACATTCTAATGTTGACCAAAGAGACTAAAACATTAATATAATATCATTTTATATAATTTTTATTATTATTACTTGATTCATTATTATATTATTTTGCGTTTTTCAACATGTGTAAAATAATTTCTCAGAAGAAATATAATTATGCATGATTAAAGCATCATGCAAACATAAGAAACTACTTTTAAAGGTTTCCTTTGAAAGGATAAAGGGTGAGTGAAAATCATATAGATATTTATATTAATGAATTTAATAAGAATACAGAAGATAAAAAGGTAGAAATGTGTGGAATTATAAAAAAGGTAGGGAGTTCAATTAAGAGATAATACTACGGAGAAAAAACATTAGAAATGAAGGCCCTCGATAAGAGAAAATTGGATAATTCATAAAAAATAAAAATTAATGAAGAGCGAAAGAATGTGTTGGTGTTTTGATAGTAATAATAATAAGTAAGAGTATTATTTAGTCAAGGAAAAATATAATTTTGTCCATCAATTCATAGTATTAGACAACCTAAACGGTTTCCACCTTTTGTCATAGATTGGTTTAATTTGAGTTAAAGACAATATATAATTTTGAAAATCAATTTTTAATAAATCTATCAATAAAATCAATTCCTTTGAATAAATAATAAAAGTTTTTTAATATAATCTGTTTATTTGAATTAAAAGATGTTACAAAAAAATTAATATACGGAAGAAACCCAATGAAATTTCATTTCTTGAAAAGAAAATGCCAGTTATATTGTCAAAAAAAGTGCCGATTATGGGTCTGATATCAAATAGGAAAGAATCTTGTTTTGGATGGATTCGCAAAATTTAGCAAAGAAACTTTGAGTTGAGAGAAACATTTCGATCTGCCTACCAATCGCAGATTACGACTAAGAAATCATGCAAATATTCAACAAACACCATCACATAACCAATTATAGCATTTCTGAAGTTCTAAGCATTTGTCAACAATTTGTTTAAACCATATGGAAAAGTTTGGTTACAAGAACAAGTTTTTTATTTTCTTAAAAGAAATGTCATGGAATCATTTTTTAAAAAATTGATCATTTGAGATAGAAATGTATCGTATATGATAATGATTTGAAAAGAAGTGAAAAAAATGAATGGACTACAGGTTTGCAAAGCGAAGATTATTATCAGAAAGGCCATGTTGTCTGTTTTCTGAAGTCTACTTCTACTTTATCAAAAATTTGACTCTATATTCTATTATCAGCAACCTGAAAGATTAAATGAAGCAAAATATAAAACCGGTCTGAATTATTCAACAGAAACCGTTGTGTTCCTTCACGAAAAAACCCTTGATCACACACATCTTTAATAGGTTGCGAAAAATTGAAATTGTTTAGCTGGGAGATTTTGCCGCATCGAGCGTATTTTCCAGATGTAACACCGTCAGACTGTTTTTGTCTTTGCAGAATTTTTTAATGAAGTTTCGATGATTTCAAGAGAGAGCTGTGAAAATTACATTATACAGTTTTCCAATCAGAAATGTCAGACATTTCGACAGCATTGTGACTTTATCGGATAAAATGTGAAAGGTGAGACCGAACAAAATGAAACATATATTGGACTCAATAAAGTTTATTTGTTATATGAAAAAAAGTTGTTTGTTTTTAATTTAGGAAGCCGCAGAATATTTTAGGTCACCTAATATGACCGTATAAAAAAAGAGAAATAAGATAATTATTTTTGAAGACTTACTGTCAAAATTTTGAGGAAATATATCCTAGAGTTGCACGGTCAGAATAAAATTATTAAATTACACTTGATGAAAAAGAAAAGTTTTAATTATTCTTGATAAGCCTTAGACATTAGCGTACATCATATTTCCAGGATGAGGAAATCAATAATTTTTAAGGATATTGTTGGGGTGCTGGTGACGGTTTGAGAAAACGTAAAATAAGAGAAGATAAAAGGAAAAATATTCAGTTATTTTTGTATGAATATATTAATTTAAATATAAATAAGAATGTCCAGATTGATTTATGATTCAATCAAAAACTCCAAGCTCAACAGAATGACCCGAGTGCTTATTGCCAATATTGTCCATTTTATTAACGTCATTATATAAATTATTCAAAAATATAAATTTTTTGTATAGAAAATTTTATTTGATTTATTTGGTGTAAAAATATTGGGCTGGGTTTCGCTTAATGATGCCTTATAAAAAGTCAGCTTGGCCATTATGTGCCTCTTTTAAAATCAGATCTTTAAAATATAAATAAAACTTTAAAAATAATATTATATATTAACATGTATGTGCAAAAAGACTTTAAAGACATTTGAAAATGTGTTAAAATGAATCAAGTTTTTAAAACCGTCGCATTTCACTTTTCTGTGAAACTCAAAGAGATTATTTTGATTGTGCCTATTGACTGTTGATAGTGACTCTTTGTTACTATTCGTTTTTTTAAAACTATAAGAATATTAAAAATATAAATTTTAAAATTTTCCTTTTATAATTTAAATTTTACTTATTGGTACGCTTTATATTGCAATGAAACTATTCGTGACACAGCTCAAAAAATTACTGACACTGTCATTTCTGTCAATAACGTATTTGCAAATATTTAAATCAAACGACTACAATAAAACTTTATTCTTCTAACACAATAACACAAAAGTAAACAGACAATAACACAGAATACACTTGGAAATGTCTCAAATAGTCAGAATCAATAGAAAAATAGTGAAAATCAAAAAAATGAAATCAAATCAAATAATCAATAAAAGTTAAATCAAATGTTAATAGTTAATCAGATAAATGTTAATTTAAAAACAAGAAGAAATTACAACTCTCGCTGTTTTAAAAGACGATTGATCTTATGGTAATCTTTCAAATTGATAAATTAATATTATAATTATCCTAGGTCCTTTAGAGGATTCACAAAAGATAATCTAAAATGATTTGAGCCATTGGTTAACCCAGCATTATGAAAACAAATATATAAAGCCTTTCTTTTATATAAGAAATATTAAAAAATATAAAATAATATAAAATAAAAATATACTTTATTTTTACAAATTTTAGTATTCAAAGATGTCACAAATTTTTGTGAGAGGCGGAATTTTAATCAATATTAATTTTTTGAGAAATAGAATTCTAATCAGTAATAATTTTCAATAATCTCTTGTTCGAGCCGCAAATAGTAAACAATCTGAAAATTTATGGGAATCACAGGAAATTATCGTTTGAATACGTGTGTCAAATGAATAATACAGTTTCTTTGTGACGTCATTTTTTTAAAAAAAAATTTAGTTATTACATTTGAATAGTTGTATTATTATTTATAAAATTCATTAATGAAACTGACTAAAATTGGTTCGATTATCATCAGTTTACTTTTCAAATACACACCTTTAACAATTCAATACAAAATCTGACTAAGATTAAAAATTTTCATTAAAAAGAGGTCCACAAAGGTTTGAAACAGTTTTGTTAAACTGTTTCAAACCATGAACTTAGAAAGTTATAATAATAATTATTATTATTATTAAAATTAGCAAAAATAATTATGATTAAAACAATAAACGTTATTTTGTTTAGATAAATTAATAAAAAAAAGTTATAATTGGCATATGAGGTTCAATGAGAACAACTGTGAACAGTAATACTGAATGAAAATGTAAACTTTAACAAGAAAGTATAAAGTAAAATTGCCATAAGAACTGAAACTAATTTTATTGAAAGGAAACAGAATTTTTATAATTTCTTCATATTTTAATTACTCAATTAATTTAAACTGTCCAACAAATTAGAATAAAACTCCCATTAATTATATATGAATAGACATAATAGATTTATTTTATGATGACTCGAAAAATTAAAAACCTAAATTAAATGTATTTAATAATAATATATTACTTTCCAGTTCCAATAATTACTTTCCATTTTAGTTCAATCCGGTCAACCCGTTATTCAAAACAGAGTAAACATTTTATCAGAAAACGAGAACATTGAATTAATTTGTACCTTAAAACCAACAGGACATCCGAAAGCCTCACTAAAATGGCAAGTACCGCCCATTAAAAAACATGAACTAAGAAACAATTTTAAAACATTTTATAATGAAAAGAGTGATGAGCTGAAAATCACTTTAAAATTAGAAAACTTACAACGTTTGGATCACCGTTTGACCGTTTTTTGCATTTGTCAAAATAAATTCAACAGCAAATCAACTCCGTTTCAATTGTTTGTTAAACGTAAGTTTATTTTATTATTTTCACATTAAATAAAATAAATAATTCTTAAATAAAAAAAATGATTTTTATATTAATAAAATAAATTTTAAAAAATATATATAAAATATAAAAATAAAATAATTTTTAAATTTAAAAAAAATTTATATTAGTAAAACAAATATTTTTCATATTAAGAAAAATAAATAACTTCTATATTAAATAAATTAAATATTCTTCATATTAATATAGTTTTATATTTTTTATAAAATATATATTAATTAAATTTATAAAATTATAAAATATAAAAAATAAAATTATTTTTCATAATAAATAAAATAAATATTTTTAATTTTGAATAAATTTAATAATTTTCACAATAAATAAAAGAAAATTTTTATATTAATAAAAATTTAATTTTCATATGAGTAAAATAAATAATTATTATATTAAATAAAATAAATTTTCTTCATTTTAAATAAAATAATTATTTTTAATTTTAAATAAATTAAATAATTTTATATTAAATGAAATAAATATAATAAGTATATTTCAAATTTAACGCAGTGATAATCACGTTTTCAACAGACTTCTTTCATGGATGTCGATGACCTCATGAGTTATCTGAACCTTTTCCAAAATACTATTTCTAATATTTAACATTAGAATATGTATTATAATATTTTAAAATATATAATAATTATTTCAATGAGATCTATTTTGTCTGAGCAAGCTTAAGCTTCTCGTATTTTACAATACATAATATTAGGCAAAAATTTTTCTATATGATATTTCACATTCCAAAATTCCTGGAATAAACTTATACAAAAATCTCTGCTACAGACGTTTCATATTTACCATTTTAAATGATGAAAAGTAATATATAGCATCGTTGATCATCCGTGAAAAAATTAATAATTGAAAAAATAGGCATGACAACCTATAAAAATTATGACACTCAAAATTTTTTTCCATCTGTCAAATACGATTTTGAAGACTGAAATAATTTGTAATAAAAATCTCAAAATTAAAAAAATAAAATAACACTATTTTATACGGCTTCTCGATGATAAAAAGTTATAAAATACAAAAAAATAATTCACTACATATAAACAAGAGGAAACCTTTTAGCAAAATTAAAAATTTATAAATCATTATTATCTGTGAAAGGAAAAATTTGAAAAAAAGTTGATATTTTTTCTCACAAAAATAAAATAATATTTAAAAATAATAATAAAAATAAAATTGCAATTTTTAATATTTACTTGTTTGCCTTAGGGAAATTTAAAACAAAAAAATACATTTTTCTTATAATAATAAAAAAACGAACGAGAAGAATAATAATGAACAACCTTTATACATATGTATTATGAAAAAAAATTTTTTTATCTTAAATTTTTCAATGTGCAGAAGATTTATAATTATATAAATTATCAAATTTCCATTTCACGGAACAACATTGATTAATTATAGAAAAAATATAACAAATAATACCATTATTAATTTTTCGTGAAAATGTTTCAAATTAAAATATTACCTGGAAAATTAAATTAATCCTTTCTTTGTTTTAATTTTATAATATTAAAATATATATATATATATTTGAATAAAAAACTGTTCCATTCAGATATGCCAAAATCTTTGTCAATTGTGACATTTAATGGAAATATAAACAATTTGATATATAAATCCGACATGCCGGATTTTTTGCATCAGAATCATATGTCAGTGATAAACGGCATTGAGAATGACTTTGTGAACGTCGTCTGCTTTACAAGCAGCTATTTCGGATCGCTGAATATGAAATGGGTCCTCCAGCATGGGCATTATCTCGACGGATCAAAGTCAGTAATGCAAATATTATCCCCATTGATCAAATTAAATCATAATCTAACGCATAATGACACCGTACAAACTTTCATCACGCAGAAAATTAAATTAAAACGATTTTTCAATTCGGGATTTATCGAATGTCAAGGAATATCAGAAAATCAAGGGACCATTAAAACGAAAATCAATTTCAACGTTTATTGTAAGAATATTATTTTTAAGTGTAAATGATATATATAATATAATATAATGTAATGACCAATGAACTTTAATAAAATAAAACCGTTATGCTTACAAAAATTAAACTTACATTTTATTATTCTCTCCGATGATGAGAAAAGAATTTTCTTTTGCAAATGTATCTAAATATCTACTTGATATTTTTTCTGTTTTAATGTTACGTGAATTTGAATCGGGTAAAATTTCTCAGACTTTGTTTTATCAAAAGTTTCCACAATTTTGTTAGTTTAATATTCTTTTATCAAAATGAATATTTTAAACATTATTTATCGTAAAGTTGATATTTTATTCTCAAAATATATTTTCAAGTTTTGTTTAAATAAACACATCAAGGCATTTATTTGAATTTATAATTGTAATAAAATGAATGCAGAAAAAGTGCAACTTGAGGTTTGATTCATCATTATTGGGAAAGAGATTTATTATTGCTGCCACCACAAGGACTATTTCAGATATTGACGCAAAAGGTATCTTTGTCTATATGACTATCTCACATTGATTCAAAAATGAACTATAATAAACTAAAGGGTTTACAAGTGTTTTCGAAAGGATAAAAATGATTTTCTACGTCGATTCATCTCTATGGATGAAAAGTTAGTCTACCGTCATGATCCTGAATCAAAACGGGAAACTAAAGAATGGTGTGAATTCTGCTGTTCAACTCCGAAGCCACTTTATGTTCAGAAATCGGTTAAGAAGGTGTTAGTCTCAGATTTTTTGAATGCAAAAGGGATTTTACTGGTGGATTATTTTTAATTTGAAAAAATAATTAATTCTGAATATTATTGCAACATTTTGGATCAATTGGACAAAAAAATTCGTGAGAAAAGATTCGATTTACAGAAGAAAAAAATCATTTTCCATCAACACAACGCATCTGGTCACACAGCTCAAAAACCATCGCGAAGATCACTGATTTGAAGTACGAACTGTTACAACATCCATTCTCTTTACCAGAATTAACTCCCTCCGACCTCTCACTTCTCTCATACCTTAAAAAATTCATTCGTGGAAAACATTTTACATCAAAAGAAGAAGTCATAGTAGCCGTGGACGAGTATTTTAAAGACCTCACGGAAAAATACTACAGGGATGGGATCCATAAATTTGAGGAACGTTGGAATAAGTGCGTTGTGCATCTGGAAGAACATAATGAATAATAAAATGTGTTAAAATAAATATGATTGTATTTTTTTGCCGAACGACAAAACTTATTGTCTGACCTAGTAAATCATGTTTTGTTGCTATTCTTTCATATAATTGCATTATGGTTTGTGTGCATTTTGAATTCACGAAAACCTTATACAGACGTTATTTGTGCTCACTATAAATAAACAAAACATTAATTAAAATAATTAGATATTTCCGTCGCGCTGCACTAATTCATTTTATGTTAATAAAATCAAGACAGGTTTGGTTATCTAGTTCTACCTTCACCATTGTAAGAAATTTGATAATTTTCAAGTTCCATGAGCCATGGGCTCATTTAAGTAATGCTAAAACTTTTTTTCTTAACATATTTTTAATTAATTAAATTAAATTAATTTATTTTTGATTAAATTATTAAAATTACGAAACAACATTTTTGGTGAAATTGATTTATCCAAATGATTTTAAAAAATGATTGGAAAAGGAAAATGTGCAGTAAGGAAACAAAACAGTCTGATAAAAGGCAAAAGCCAATTTTACCTTGGCTATGGAATTTTTCTTAATAAAAAATTTCATTCCAATCACTCTTCAAATTGGACTAGGGGGATTTAGGAGTAAATAAGAAACAAATCTCAATAATAATTATTTGAGAAAGTGAAATATTTTTTGGAAGTTCTTTTATTTTATTTTGCTGGTCCATTATTTTGGGAAATGGAATTTGACAGAAAACAGATTTTTTGAGATAATTTAAAGTGCCAATTTTTTTCCATTTAAAATTTTAGGGCCTCACAAGAAAAAAAATCAATAATAGTGGTTTATTTCAAATCAATGATATTGGTGTCATTGACATCGGAGATAATTTTAGTTGTTTGATTGATTTCTTTGTGAAACGTCTGACCTTCCATTAATTCTGATTAAAGACAGTTGGTGGATTGGTTTACTCTTATTCTATGGATGTTTTTTCTGGATCTTTTTCTTTGGTCTCAGCGTGACAATTTGACTTGTAGCAGTTTTGTCGTATGTTTTCCTTGGGTTAGTTTTTTCTAGTTTTCTTGGATTTTAAAGTCGGATCAGTGAATATGTCTGGAGTCATTTGTCAGGATAGCGAGGCTATAAAATTCTGTTTTGATCAGTTTTGTTTTCATATTTAGGTCTATCAGCAAAATCCAGTCTGCTTAAATTTTTTTCCAAAAATTTTTAGTCAGAGAAAAAGATATGGTATTACCTTTGCCTTCAAACAATTTCATTACTCTGAAAGCTTTGTACATTTTCCATTTTGATATTGATTCTTTTGTATCCGTTCTCTTTTCAGTTATCAATGTCTAACCTGGTTTTAAGCCCCTCTGAATCTAATATTCTTGTTGGGAGCTTTGAACTTAATTCCTATTTTTTGACAGAACTGTCTTCCAATATAGTGAAAGACTAATTGGTTTTTCTCTGTCATTAATTCTGGTGTCCATTTGTACTGTGTTGTTTGCACAAATCCTTCAACCAATACAAATATAAAAATAGGAATTTAGGAATAATATTAAAAAACATAATATCCTTTTCTTTATTTGTCTTTTTTTATTTATTAATATTAATAAATCTTTCATAAATATTTTGGGAGGAATAATTTGCCTATTTTTTATTTGTTTATTAAAAATTTTGAAAAGAAAATAAACGTGTTTTTAAAATTACTTACTTTGGTTATTTAAATTTTTTAATTATGAAATTGTCATAAAAATTTTAATTTATTTCTTTTCATTGACCCCCACATCTGAAACCATTCACAAATTCCCACAAGTACCAGATTCTACAACGTAAAGTCTCTAAAGTCTAAAATAATCAATGCCTCCAGACATATACAAAAGAAAAAAAACCTAAAGAAGATAAAATTATTATTTGATCTGTATTATAAGTGATAATTATATATTATTATTTTCATTTATAAACATTAAAAAAATCAAATCTCATTTAATTTAATTTTATTAAATTAATATTTAAATAAAACCTTGTACATTTTATAATTTATTTTTTCTTTATTACAGACTAATTATATATAACCTTTTAAACCAAATATAAAAATTTATATCATTCTGTAAAATTCATAAGACAGGGTTTATCAACAATTTGAGCACAACAATTTGTTTTAATACATTATTTATTCGAGTGGCAGAAAATCGATCGCAATAATTGATATTTAATTAAAATGGTTTTAATTTAAAAATAGAAAATAATTCCTTTAACCTCATGCTAAACATAAAAAGAAATTCCGTTATTGTTCGGCATGTTGTGGGCTGTTATAACAAATGTTTTGTTTAAACTAAATAAAAACCAATTGAATAAGACATACAATGTTTTTGGACGTCGTTTTAAATCAGTAAATGGCGATAGGGCTGGTTTATTGAATAAATATTTGATGTTTAAAAGTAATGCGTTTGCCTAAAATTGTGAATTTTTTATAATTTTCTTAAAAACTAAACTTTGTTCTCAAATTGCTGACGCATCCTGTGCATTTTTTAAGTGGTGCGCCCAATAAGTAGTGAGACTAGCATAGAAAGAGATGCACGAATATTATAATTTTTATTTAACATAAC
>JBBMKC010256139.1:0-10080 GCA_037834085.1 Bipalium vagum | reverse complement strand
GAAAAAATATACTAATTAAAGTTTAAGTGAATTATTATATTCACTTTAATTAATTAATTAACTTTACAGAACGCGAATATAATTTCATGTTTCTGTTTTTGTTCAATTTAAATTTCCGGATTTTTCTTTTTGTGTTTTATTCTAGCAATTACGATTTGGTAAACTAGTTATCAGATTCGTTACTTTACTTCAGGGCATCTACACATTTCCTGGTGTAGATTGAATACCTTCATTAATTAAAAATATATTGTCATTTTGATTTTAGTAAAAGAAAGACCTTTTAAAAAGTTGTAAAAAGTGTAATAGAAATAAAAGTTTTAAAAATCGTTTTGTTTGTCTTATTTGTGATCGGTACTTTACCTTAAGGAATCAGATTACGATAAGTTGTACACATCCTCACTCTCTCAAAACTTTACAAAGTCATTTGATTTAAATTCATATAGAGATTGGGATGGATCATTTGAAGCAATCCGACTATCGATCCAATTTTGAAAGTCTTATCCTTCTTCAGAGGCAAAAAAGAATAAACTCTCATAAGAGACGAAAATTAATTATGATATTATTTAAACCAAAAAAATCTTTAGTAAAGTCTGAGGAACCCGGTACATCAACACCGAAACAGAATGTTCATGGATCTAAAGTTATGGTTTATGTGGTTAAATCAAAAAGGTGGCATTTATTTGAAAGAGCAAAATCGTAAATAAACATAACTAGTGAACATTATCAGAAAAAATTAACCCTTTTGAATCAATCTCTGAGCCAGAAAAGATAATAAGTGGACAGAAAAGGTAATTTTTAACATGACAAAATACTCATAATCATTCTGATGTTCAGAATTACTTGCAAGGTGTTAACTGGAAAATTTACACCAACAGCTGTACTCCCCAGATGCCTCTTCTATGGATTTTTATTAACTCTACGGTGCAAATTAGTATTTTCCAGGAAGATGTTCAGTTTCAATGATAAAAAATTAGTTTAGGTCTTTCAACGTCTTTTCCTTTTAGTCTGTCAGATTCAATTTCATAATTTTTTAAAATGTACATAAATAAGTATCTCCTCAAAAGTTTTACCTTATTTCATTCGTCAAAGTTGAAATAAGTTTTTTTAATTCTAAGATCATTCACCTTCCTTTCCATCTACAAAACTTTTTCATAATCGTAAAAAATATAAAATTATAATTATAATAAAAATGAATGATACCAAACGGGGTGCTTTTATTGTAATATTTGTAATAAATAATTTAAAGAAACAGCTTTAATATCTCATCAGAAATCAAAGGAACATTTAAATAAATTACAATTAATTAATAATCAAATAAAATTTATGGATAAATTACCCAAAATCCAGCACTATATATAAATAGAAATATAAATAATGGAAACAAATTAAATTTAAAAACTTAAATTATTAAATTTTTAGAATCAAAAGATGAATATTCAAATCTTGTCAAAAAAATCTCTGAATGAATTTCAAAGAGGTAAATTTATAAAATTTATTTCATAATATTAAACAAATTTAAAATTTAAAATTTAGCTATTAATTTTTATCCTAATAATTATATTAGATTACAAAAAATTCCAAATACATCTGATATATAAGATTTTATAAATATATAGAAGAAAAAGAATGACCAGAACCGGTAACTGGTCCTGGTTGGACATTTAAGTATGTTAAAAAAATATAACTGACGAGTGAATTAATTGGTTCAAGTTATATAAAATTACCAATATGATCTCGTTATGTAGTAAATATTAAAAATAATGATAATAGATAATATATTTATTTATTCTATCTAGGTGAAAGTCACTCGTATAAATTAAATAATTGAAAGATATATAAATGAATTTAATTTAAGTGATATTGAGTTTCCTTTAAAGATTGATATTATTTCAAAATTTAACAGACAAAATAATATTGACGTAAACGTTTTTGAATTAAATGATTCTTGTTTATTTTTTAATGAGTTGGAAACAAGATTTCCCAATGAAATAAAAAATATGTTGGCTAATACTGATGAAAAATATATATTTCATTTAGTTGGAGAAATACAAGATACTTAGACTCATATAGAATGTGTACACCAGATATCTATGTTGGGAAAATGGGAGATATTTTATTAAAATCAAGTGATCATAAAAAGTAGATTTCTCATAAATATATAACGGGATAATTTTAATCAAATTGACGAAATATTAAATCATAAGAAAGTTACAAATTATAAAGATTTTTTCAATGATTTAAAAGAAAAAAATATAACTAATGAAAAAAATAAAAATTTCATAATAAATTTGAAAATAAAATAATATGTTATATTACACAAAATAAAATGTCTTAGTACTATGTACTAGGGTTTCAAAACGAAGTGATTCTCAAACGAGCCCTGTCGGACCTGAGCTATGTCTTGCCTTTTTAGTTGAAAGTTCTAATTTAAATCCTGATCAAATATTACACAATCTTCGTCAATACATATTCACAAACAATTTCACAACTCTAGTACGATTTTAGTGAATCTTCTAACAATCCATCTACCACAGTAAAGTCGAATATTTTAAGAAAAAATACTTTTTAATTCATCAAATATATATATATATATATACTCCAATAATTATCTGTACGATAATAATACAAATAAAAAAATAACAATTTCACTAAAAAAGAAAACATTTTTTATAAAAGTCTATTGTTTTCAAGTATAATAGCTATCCCGGATATATAAAATAAGAATAAGAATATGTAAATAGTTTTTTTAGAATTGTAAGCATAAATTATTTTTGAATGTTCAAAAATAAGTAATACGAAAATTAACCATATGAATACATTATTATAAGCCAATGTGTAATAATTTTGGCCGTATGTTTTGGGTCTCGGTCATGCTGGAATTTGAAGTCAGTCTCAAGACCAAGGTGTTTCACAGATTCCATCTATGAAGACTAAATTTCCAACACTCAAACTTGAAAAAGATCCCCAGACCATAACCGACCCATTACCATGCTTAACTGTCGGTTGGAGGCATTCTAATTTCATTTCTTCTCCGGGTTTTCGCCAAACAGTAACCCTTCTTTCTGACGCAAATACGTTAAATTTAAACTCGTCAGACCAAAGAACTTTATTTCAATCGGTTGAAGACCCATGCAACTTGTGCTTTCTGATTCATCTTCGAAATTAAAGGTTTCTTCTGTGCCATCCTCCCATCTAACCCTATGCCTGAAAGTCAGTTTCTCACAGTTGACTTGGAAATTAATATGCCATTTTGTTCCTTAATGACTATGCTCACTTTCTCAGCTGATGTTCGTCAATCTTTCTTAATAATTCGATCCTCTTTTGGTGTGTTATTTTTCGTCCGGGACTAGTTTTCAAGCTTCCATCACAAAAAAACTTTTCCAAAATATATTGAATGCTGGATTTTGGACTTTTTAGAATATTTAATGTGGCCCATACTATATTTCTCTTTTCTCAACGTCACAACAGCATTTCGGAAGTCATTGGAATATTCTTTTGTCTTTTTACCTATTAAAATATTCACTTCTGAAACAAATGTAGAAAAAATTGTAAAAATACAAGAATTTAAAAATTAACTAGTCTTACTTACATTAATAAAAAGTTTAAATAAAGATTTCTTTACTATTTAATATAAATATAATGTTATTTCCATTAAAATTTAAGGTCATATGGATATTTATTTTGCATTAATATCCATAAAATAATTTTAATTACGATAATTTAAATATTTTCTTGATAACAATTCTAAAAATCTTATAAATAAACGCATTGAAAATTAAAGTATTATTAACACCAACAATTTATTTCATAAGTGTTAATTTTCCATACAAAAATTATCTTGAAAATATTTACATATCATCGTACGGATAAATATCGTACAGATCTTCTAGTGAGATATCCATTATAATACTCAAAATATGAAACAAGTGAAAGATTATGAACACGAAAGTTAATCAATAGATAACCTATTATTTGGATAATCACTTGGAAGTCGATTATCAAATTCTATAATCATATCTCATAATCGTATGTTGCTTAACCATTAGTTTCTCTTTATTAATTCGCTGGATATTGAAAGCATTTTGTGAACTTTCTTTTCTTTTTATAATTTTGATTTTATTTTGACGTTACTTCTTTTTATGATCTAATAAAAAACTATTAATAAGATAAAAATGTTTATTATTAAGTACAACAGAAAACACTGTCAATTAATAAGTCGAAGTAATTGGCTAATACAGACTTATTAAGTCATTAAAGGGTTATGCAGAAATATATAGAAAAATATTCAAAATATATAGAAAAATATTCAAAATATATAGAAAAAATTCAAAATATATAGAAAAATATTCAGATATAGAAAAATTTTCAGAAATATATAATGGAAATGTACACTAAATAAATCATTGTCTCGCAGTTTTTCTATAAACCGCCTCATGTTGCGAAAATAATCACTTAAATCTATATCGTTATGCATGAGTACTTGAATAATCAATCGTCCAGATCTATAATGGTTCAAATAAGGAAAGATACAGTATTTGCGAATTGTAGCTGAGATGAGTATGGTGGCAGAAATCTGAGGGCAATACCTCGTTCTGCCAGCAACTTAATAACATCTTTGCGGTGTGGAACCTGCAATTGTCCATCACCAATGCATCCTCAGAATTTCGATCGAAAATGATGCATAGCTTGTCACTAATAAAGTCCATTGAAAGATCCGTCAGTGATTGATTTAATAAAAAACAGATGACAAAACAATGAAACCTGGCATTTTAATATCAACCGTGCAGCTGATATTTTTGGTTGACTAAAATGTAATCAAATTTAAATTTTAAAAATCAAATATTTTTTCTATATATTTCTGAATAATTTTCTATATATTTCTGAATAATTTTCTATATATTTTGAATAATTTTCTGAATAAACCTGTAAATCCTCTTCTAGAAATTTGCCAATGAGATTTATTTCAATCATTTTTAAACGTTATTTGACAGAAAGTCTATCTTTAACTAGCAGTTTTCGAAACATTGAAAGGTTCTTTCAACATCTGCAGATGTGACCTGGTAGCTTTTCAATAATTACGCTGAGAAATTGCAGCTCTCCTGAGCATGATTTCTGACTTTCAATGAAAAAAATTTATGATGTTACTTAAAATTCATAAATGTTTCGAAGTTTTTTAATTTATAGTCGTGTCTTTTGAACTTTAATAATTTTTTATTCAATAAATACTGAAAATGATAAATATTGTTACATAATATCTGAAATTATTTCATAAATAATAGTATAAGACATCACAGTATTATTACTTTCTTAAGAAATTTTTAAAAACATCTCATTGAAAAATTATTTAAAATAATTCATTCATTAATATTACGAAATATTAAGCATAAAATAGTAATTTTAACTTTCTTAGGGGATTCCATAAAAGGATTCTGTTATAATTTTTCTAAAATATATCTATAAATGACCTTATTTGTTTACTTGACTTTTAACCGCCCTAGTAATGATAAAAATGGAAATTTTATTGTTTTAAATATTCCACGAAATCAAATCCTTTAAAGACATCATTTATTTAAAAGTTCATTACTCAGGACAATAATTATTTGATTCAGATTATAACCGAGGTAATAATTATTTTTATATTAATACTAAACCAATACCACTAAGGTTAAGAAAAAATCAATATATTACTAAACTGAAGACTTTAAAAAAGAAAATTGGCCACAACAAATTATAAATAATTGTGTAAAAACGAAAGAAAAAATAAAACATATTTATTCTTTTACAAGTGGTAGACAAATGAAAACTAAAATACATATTTTTACAAATTTGCTCCCCAGTCCTCCACATTCTTCAAAAAGTCATCCACCACGGACATGTTCTGATTAGTTTCGACGTCGTCGGGAAACTCGAGTACTATGACTTCGGTCCAGGTAGGTACCCCGGTTGCGTCGCTGTCAACACGTTTCTTCTGCACGATCCTACGTGGCAGCTTTGCGGCGACGTACCGCTGGGTGGCTTCCGTTCCGTAATCTTTTTCAAAATCGACCCAGCACTTAAGGAGGCCTTCACGCTGCCTGGTATCTAACTTCTTGAGTGACTGGTTGGCTTCCTCAAAAATAGCACGTACCCGACCCAGCTGCTCGTAGACGCCGTCTATATCGTCGGGATCGAAGTCCATAAGGTGCAGCATAGCAAAGCTGCACCAAATGTTGGCGTTTTCATCCTGTTCAAGCATGCGCCGGTGCAAACTCCAGCAACGTTCGAACTCTTGGACGCTGATTTCGAAGTCGATATATCCTTTCCAGATGAACACGGGTTTGACAAGTTCGTACTTAAGCGCCTTCTCGTAAATGGCGCGTACGCGATCGTATTGCTTGAGGCGGAGTTCAAAGTTAGCGAACTCGAGCCAGGCCTTGTGGTACGATGACGAGAACTCGATGAATTTCTTGTAAAGCTCACGCACGCGATCGAACTCAAGAAGATTTGTTTCCAGATCAATGTAAAACCGGTAAAGCTTGTTTTTTGCGCACCGACCAAGAGCATTACCCAGAGTTTTGCGGGCCGCTGGAAGATCGTGCTGGCGGATCTCAGCCTCAGCCTTCATGATCCATATCTTAGCAAACGTGAACCTCTTGTGTGGAATATGGTCCAAACACGTGGACAGCACTTCAATTGCTTTTGTGCGGTCATCGCACATGAGCTCCTCGAATATCGCATATTTGACCCACAAGTAAATGTATCGGCGCCAGTAGTGCTTCTTCTCAACAAGCGGCTTATTTGCAATTGCGCGCTCATACAGCTCTCTGATTTCCTCCGCCACTGGGTTTTCTTCTTCCATCATGTTCAGATAAGAAAACCACTCGTCGTAGTCGTGCGACTCTTCCGTCAGCTTCTTTTCATAATAGTGTCTCCGCTTCATCACAATCGAATCCTGGATCGCAATTTTGTCTCCAAACTTCTTTTCATAGTCATTGTATGCACTGTAAATATCCTCGGATAGGTCCTGGGGAAGATTGTCCACAGCATACTTGTAGATAGCCTTGACGCGCTCGTGTTCCTGTTGTCTTTCTTCGAATCTTGCAAACTCTTTCAAAATCATTGGCGGAGGATTATCAACTCCGTAAAAATGAATGGCAGTCGTGAACACGCTTCTGGCCATTGTAGTCCGGTTGTTGTTTTCCTCAAATTTTGCCCACTTTATCCAATTCTTTTCTTCGGGATGGACCTGGACAAACTCTTTGTAAATGTTGTGTGCATTCTCAACTTCCCCATACTTTTTTTCCATATTAATAAATGAATGCCAGGCTTGCTCCTGCGGCTCCCAGCGCATCCATAGTTTGAATATTTTTCTAGCTGACTCGATATTTTTCAACTTTTCTTCCATATATACATATTTGTACCACAATTGATCAGCTCGTGGTAAAATTGATAATGCTCTTTCGTATAAATTTCTCGCATGTTGGACCTGCTTACATTGCAATTCCATTTCGGCATATTTTAACCAAATTGAAACTTCTTTAAAGTGAAGACTTAAAGCTCTTTCAAACACATTTCTTGCTCGTTTTATTTCGTTTTGAGATATTTCAAAAGATGCATATTTCATCCAATTGATAATTTTCATCCTGTCTTTTCTTATATTGTTTTCATAGTCTTGGCGCTTTTGTAACTGGTATTCTTTCTTTTCTACTTCTGTTGTTATTTTTTGCTGTGGTGGTTTCGGAGTAGCTTCTAATTCCCTTTCTTTAGCTTCTCTTAATAACTGCTCAGCAGTTATTTGAACTGGAGCTGGTGTTTTATTTCGAACTTTGGTGATTTTTGTCTTTTTATTTCCTGGCACATTTTCGTCGCTAAAATTCATAATGAGAAAAACTATTATCTAATGAATAATATTTAAACAAATAAAATCTTCAATATTAACGGAAAAAATTAAAAAATTAAAAACTTGAAAATTACATATTTTAATTAATTTAAAATTAACATTAAAATCATTTTAAAGTTTCGACAGCTTTATTTATTTATTGACTTTATTTAATTAAATTTAAATATATTTATAAAATTAAGTAAATGTCGATTATATATAAAATTAAAATTTTGCTGACTTCTAACTTTAAAAAACAACATTGATTATTGTCTTCTATTCTTTTTTGGTTTAAAAACACACGGTAAACTGTGTTAAGCATCATAAAAAATATTAGTTGAAATAATTATAAAATGAAAAATTTTGCAACTAAAAATCGAATGTCACTGTGACAGTTCATTAATAATTGATAGGAGTTGGTTTCTAAAGTAATATATCGAAATTGTTTTTTTAATGGGATAGCGTTATTATTATTACTATTATATCATTTTAAAGTAAATTTCGCTCGTCAGTCAATAACTCTTCACTTGCTAATGCTGTTTTAGTTTCACTATTGTTGTAGCTGCACCAATTTAAAACTCAATTTTGAATAAAAATCCCCACAATAAAACATTTTTCGCATTCCAATTGAATCAAAGTAATCACAATAAAACGTTATTCAAAATTCCAATAGTTATACAAATCACAACACAATCCCAATTGATAAGCCAAAGAATTAAATATCTGAAGTCACTGTAACAAAATCGATCCAATGTCTGCACAAATCAATATAAGAAAATCGACAAATAATGTATAATCAAAAGCAAAATTCAACATCAATACAATATTAATTAAATAAAATTTATATAAGGATTAAAAACAAAATATTAACGAAGGATCATAGAAAAATAAAAATCTTAAGCTCTATTCTTAAGCTCTCTGATTCACATTTTGTGGCATATATGATAAACTTTCATTAAAGAAATCTGAATTTCTTCGAAATCTTCTTCTTGACAAAAATATTCCCAAAAATATCAAATATAATCGTCTTTTTCTTGCAAAAGTCAAATAATATCTTTAGTTAAAAATCTCATCCTTGACCAAAATATCGAATAATCTTCTTCTTCACAAGAATATCAAATAGAACTAAATTTTACTTTAATTTTCTTCTTTTTAAAGCCAATTTCTGGGAATAGCCGGCTTTTTATATAGTCTTGAAATCAATTCGATCATGCCTTTGAAATTCCACGAAACGCATAACAATGTTTTCTGTGAGAATCGGTATCTTTTTGTAATAGATTCTGCACGTTCAGGGTCCAACCACGGATTATTTTTGTGAGGATTGGTAAAATATATACACTTTCATCAAAAGTTACAATTTTTCTAATGAAACGGTCATCTCGAGGATTTTCCAGCAGCTTTCTACACGTCACAATACATCGCTTTGCCTGATTTTCGATCAAATGGTGAGGTACATCTCTACATCGTTTGTTGACCTTATCGATTACTTTAAGGTGTCTGACGACTGTTGCTTGGGAAATACCTCGATCAGCAGACAGTATTCGAGGACTAGTCAATATTTTGGTCTCAGCAGCGCTTCTTGATTCAGAGTTACTGGCCTACCGGAACGCGGTTGGCTGTATAGATTATTGTCACCTTCATTAAATTTCTTGAAACAGATTTGGGACAAATGAATGGCGACCATACCTTTACATTCCACTTTCCATATTTATGGCATCTGCACTTGCTTTGAATTAATGCTTCCAATAATGTCGATTCAGAGTGCGATTTTTGATTTTTTCTATTTTTCATATAATAGGCAACTTTTTCTGCTCCAGCATGTGCCAGCTTATGATGAACCGACCAAACGATATTTTGAAACGTCTTATCTTCGTATATTTTAGTTCTTTCTGCTTCCGTCTCTAGATGATGCTTTTCTATTGTTACCGTGTCTAAAATATTTGTTCGAACTCTTCCCATTTTCGGTTCTTCATGCTGTGTCTGACATTGCGCACATGTATCGCATTTCAACCTTGAAAGCATATTTGCATTTGAATGTACAATCCATTTCCTGTATTCTAATCTCATGTCTAGACTACTGAGATAATTGATCCATGTTTGGAATTGAGAGGTAATTGGTTTCTTTGTTGCTAGCATAAAGGTTAATGCTTTGTGATCCGTACGTAACGTAAACCGTTTACCATATAAATAATGGTTGAAATGGTTACAAAAGTAATACACAA
>JBBMKC010256128.1:0-10080 GCA_037834085.1 Bipalium vagum | reverse complement strand
TTCTTTGATAACTTTTCAGCGTGCTAGTGTTTGATTTTCGTATGATCGTAGACATTTATCGAATATTGAAAAGATTTAGTTGTAGTGCCGTTTTTAATAATAAAGTTTAATTCATAATTGTGTGATTCATTCAATACGTACACGCATAGTGACAAGTGAAGGGGTCATTAATGTTTTCGAGCTAAGGTTACGACGGGGTTCATTGTGAATTATTATCGTAACAGAATCAATACCTTCAGTTATTTAAAAAAACAAAGAAAAACAAACACGATTAATCCAAAATCACAAATTCAAAATGAGTTAAATGAAGTTTCTATTAATCATAAAAAATAGAGCAAATAAAACAAAATTAAAGATACTCTCACCAGAAGCGACAAAGGGTCCCCTGGTCGTCCACTAGATCCCTTGCAGGTCACCTGGGGAATCGAAAACTCGTTGGATCCCCTTGATAAATCATCATGAATTGTCATCTGAAAATAAATTGAAAATTACCAGGTCTGCAACTGTCCTCGGCAAAACGATCGTGGCTATCTGCAAATCAAAGGGTTTTCCATCTGACGATAATTATGATCCCGGGTTTTTCTTCTAACAAAATTATTCTGAGTGGCTTTCTAGGAATAGCCGTCTCTTTATATAATCGTAAAGATTGGTCTTCAATCATCAATTTCTACGCTTACAGACCGCTATTTTCCATAATAGCCATTAATCAAACTCTATCTCCACGCCGAAACAGAGTCCAATTGAAACCTACAGAAAAGGTAAAGATGTCCTTCAAAAAATGCCTAGTAAGAAAATGATCAATCGAGGGGCTAAAGAACGTTTTTCGGACTTGAAAGAGAAATTTTTAGGATGGGTTTGTGACAAACGACAACATGGTGCACAGAGCTACGTTTAAAAGCTCTCTTTTACAAAAAGCTCTCAAAACAAGATGAAGATGTCTCACGGACTTTTTAATTGTCTTTATTTACATAATATATATGGCTTGTTTATAAAAAATTAAAATCTCACGTATAATACGCACTTATTTAACCCCCCTAATTTTCCAAAATTTAGCTTCGTATTATATGTGAGATTTAACGCAGGTAAATAAGTGAAAATTGTGGATTAAGAATTAGGAATTTAGTAAAAAAAGTTACGTAGTTGAGAATTGAAGTTACGTTGAGAACTACAGCTGAGGGAAATTGATTCGAAATAAAAGTGAGAAGATTTGAAAGGAAACTCAGGTCGTCAATTACATTTTTTATAATTCGTGGTAATCAACTTTGTGTTCTTTCTGTGTTATTTCGTCCATAATTTTTATAAGACTTTGCTGGTATATAATTTTTTCTATTAGTCTGCATTACTCCATTATAAAATTTGGAGTCAGAAACGATTAAATAATAAAATTTGGTTAATATTTCTTTCATTTTCATAATATTTAAAACACGGAGAAATAAATGCTAAAATTGGAATGGTCATTAGATTTAAGTATTAGTATTTTTTTTATTATTTTTTAGATGTCAAATAAACCTGAGGTAATTTTTGAATGTTTTCTTTCCAGAAAAAGTCAAAGTGAAATTAGTCGATTGTTGAATGTCCCAAAACAAACAGTCTCTGACGCCATTCGGCGATTTTAAGAACTTGGCCATATTGGTAGGCGTCCAGGAAGTGGAAGGAAATGAACTATCAATATCTCTTCCAATCGCCAAATCATTAGTAAGAGGATCAAGCGAAATCCCAGACTCTCCATGAAAAAAGGAACCCGTGAGACTGGGCTCAAACGTGAATCTGTTCGAATGATGGCAAAAAACGAGCTGCAGCTCAGTTTTTACAAGTTCCAAAAAGTTCATCTCTTAATGGATGAAAACAGACGAGAAAGACTCCAAAGATGTCGAGTACTAAAACTTCGTGCCGCAGGTCAGCGATGGGATCGAATTCTTTTCTCAGATGAGAAGTTATTTACCATCGAACTATCCCATAATCACCAAAACGATAGGATATGGTCACCAAAAGGCTACTGCGAACTCCAAAACTATAGAACACCACCAAAATCCAGAATCTATCATGGTCTGGGGTGGTATCTGTACAACTCCTCTAATTTTGGTGGATAAGGGGGTGAAAATACATCAAGAACTATATCGAAGGAACATAATGGAATCTGTATTACTTCCTTGGTCCAAACAGTATTTTAAAAACGAAGAATGGATCTTGCAACAAGACTCCGCTACAGCCCATAAGGCCAAAAAGTCTCAGGAATGGTGCAAATCCAATTTTCCGGATTTTATCACGTCTCAAGAATGGTCGCCATACTCCCCGGATCTTAATCCGATGGACTACAGTATATGGTCTATTTTGGAGAACAGAGTATGTGCTAAGCGTCATCAAAATTTGGAAGCACTGAAAAAATCTGTGAGTCGGGAATGGGACTGTTTTTCACCCAAAGAGCTGCGGCCAATTGCTAAGCATTTTAGTGTACCCTTCGAAAAGGTTGGACATTTTGAAACCAATTGAATATATAAATTTAACACGATTTATTTATTGTTATTTTTCTTATTTTCTTCTTATATTTCTTTTGGTTAAAAAAATATAGTTAAAAATGTGTATCCGGGTTTTTTCTGGTCACCCTGTATATATATAAATACACGATTGGAAATGTACACTAAATAAATTCTTGTCTCTCCAAGTTTTTTCTATAAACCGCCTCATGTATCGAAAATAACCATTTAAATCGATATCGTCATGCATGGGTACTTGTGTAATAAATTCTTTTAAATCGTCCCTATCTATAATAGTTCTCATAAAGGATGATATTTGCCACTTAAAGCTTCTGAAAAATTCTTCGATCGGGTTAAGTTGAGGTGAGTATGGTGGCAGAAAACTTTAGGCAATACCTCGTTATGTCAACATCTTAACAACATCTTTGTGGTGATAGAACCTGCAATTGTCCATCATCAATACATCCCCAGAATTTCGATCGAAATGATTGCATAGCTTGTTACTAATTAAATCCATAAAACCGTCCCAATCGAAAGATCCGTCTTTGATTTCGAAGCATAATATGCCTTTAAATTTGATTTAATAAATAAACAGATGATAAAACAATGAAACCTGTCATTTTAATAGCAACCATGCATCTGATATTTTGTCCTCTACTACTTCGCACCAATTTGAAGGCTTTGGTGTTCCTTAGCAGAACGCCATAGAAAAAATATATTAAAATAAATTTTGATTGGTATATTTAATTGAAAGTTTAGAAAAATTGAAAATAATAATGAACATTTGATAATGTTAATATAAATATGAAATTATTTATATTTTTTAATAATGATGGAATATATTTGTAAATTCAATAAAAAGTCTTATATGACTTTCACTTACGCAATCCCGACGAATATAATAAATTTTAAAAATTTTATTATCGAAATTTAAATTTAAAACCATTTAGAAATATATTATAATACAAAGTTGGTGCAATTATTCTTTTACTATTCCAACTTTTTAATAAATCAAAATGAATATAGTGAAATTATATAAATATGATTTCCTGTTTAAAAATTTATATAAGATGGTGATTCTTCTAAAAGTTTGTGAGGTGTAAAGAATAGAATATTATTGCTCTGATTGTCAATTGAGTCTCCTGTACTAAGATCAATGCCTAATTTATCTTTATATAATGAAATAAATTCATTGATTGACTTTTCCCAATCTATTCTGACAGATGTTCTTAAGTTTAGTTCAGGTATATCAGTTATAAGAAAACCGTTATTTATCATTTTATCAATGATGCTCTTCTTTGTAACTTCAATCAAGTAAACTTTAATTTGTTTTACGTCTTCGATGAGATTTCCAAAATAATCGGTTAATACAGTGGGAGAACTTAATATAAAATGTAAAACCCAATGGGTACTGACCAAGATTGATATCAATAGATCCATTAGTTTTTCTTGAGTTTGATTGTGCCGCAGACTTACGGCTTTATAAAATATTCCGAGCATCAGAGAAATACAACAGTCTTGATCGAATAATATTTTGAACATTGTGTCATTCGAATTATTTAGGACATTATCTTTTCTTTTAGCATAATTTATTTCAAAAGCAGACTTACATGGTCCATTGAAAAAACAGGATTTCTGAATTACTTTAACACTTCGAATAATCTGGCAAGCCAGCCGTAAATCTTTATCAAAGTAATAGAGAAATCGTAGCATTCTCCTAGCTATCGATACCCAATCTTCAAAGTCAACATCTCGATAAATACACTGAACTTTCTCAAATTGTAATAAGCTGAAATTAGTAGACATTTCATGTGTCATGGCATAAATCAATCTTGTTAATCTGATATTAGCCTTAATGACCATTTGAGCAATACAGTAATCTAAGAAATCTTTATATTCAAAAGTAAACATTCTATAAGATCTACGATATGGCAAAACAAATCCATCGTGAGCATTCCACCCTGCGCGTAATAAATATTTTATGCAATCAAAAGATTCTCTTCTGAATAGAACACAAAACGGAAATATCACATGTAGATCACCACAAACTGCACTACGTTCATATACATTTGTAGCATAAAGTTGTTGATTCGGATCAACTAAAGCATTATTATCGTCCGTTTTGAATTCTAATATTCTTCGAACAAGCATATGTTTATTCATATAAATAGCCAACCCAAGAGGAGTCAAATATAATACGCATCTTTTATGAAACATTGGGTCTCCCATACCAGTATCGGGACAATCAGGAAATTGAATATATGTTTGTGTAAAATAATCCGGATTACTTATTGCTACTCTCCAAATTCTATCCCAGCTATTAGAACGGATCATATTGATGAGCCATTGGGACTCTGCATGCTCCAATGCAAAATATGGTGGAACTGTAAATTTTTGAGACCTTGAAGAAAATACAGGTGGATCAGGTATTGCGCCTTTCATTACTTTTTTAACTTTGAAAATATGTTATCGATCAATTATCAATAATAAGATTTTAATCTCAATTATAATAAATTCATTTTAAAGATTTTACGTTGAAAACGAGCCTTTTTAAATAAATAACTATGCGGAGCTATTGACCGGAGTCCTCTTTAATGATTTGTTAAAATAAATATTTCAAACTTGTTTTATTACATTCCCGACTCCCTATTTATTTTTACAGACACTTTAAAATCACATCACTCTAACTTATAAATATAAAAGTAATATAAAACTCTTATAATAGCATCTATAATAGAAAAAGAAATCTTCATTTTGATGCTTTTATGATAAATATTATAAAGACTAATAATTTATTTTATAAAGACTGGATCTAATGACCTTTTTTGAGATAATAAAAATGGCATATATGAAATATAATAAATTTCAATTTGATAAGATAAAAGAAATATTAAAAACAAATAATAAGTTTAAATTATGATTAGATGGCTGGAACATGTTATGATCATAACATTTTTTACTTGATAGCAAGACCTCAATAACAATAACAATAATTACTTACATTAAATTTTAATTTAATTTAATTTAGTTTTTATAATATTAGGTGTACAACTATGACTCCTGCTTTTTTAAAATGATAATAAAAATTTTATTTGCATATATATCTAAATTATACTGAATTGATTTATAAACAAAAATATCATATAATTAATAATATCAGGAGACAGTTGTTTTAATATTCCTTGTTTAAATATTATAGCGATTCAAAATGTCAATATTCATTCCAAATAAACGATTTTTGCTGGAATTCTACATTATTTTATTGCCAAGAAAACTGCAGCGGAAATGTATCCCTTGCTTCGAGATACCTATCGAGAACATGCTCCTTTGATGACCACATGTAAAGATTGGTTTTGCAGTTTTAGAAATTGCCAATATGAGACGAACGACAAGGAGCATGGGAAGCCAAAAAAAGAATGTGAAAATAGAGATTTCAGAAGGCTGTTGGACAAAGACCCATGCCGAACACAGTCTGATTTGGCTGTCGCATTAAATTTCTGGCAGCTTTAGGAATTATTCAAAAATTAGGAATTTGGATCCCACATGAATTGACAGAAAGATGCATTGAACAGCGAAAAACAATTTGTGATATCCTGCTTCAGAGACAAAAAAGGATAAGTTTTTTGTATCGAACTATCACAGGAGACGAAAAATGGATTCGTTATGACAATCTAAAACGCAAAGCAGCATTGGTGATGCCAGGTGAACCAGGTCCATCAACACTGAAACAAAATATCCACGGTTTGAAAGTTATGTTGTGTATCTGGTGGGATCAGAAAGGAGTGATTTATTATGAATTTTTAAAATCATCTCCAACACTAACTCGTGAATTTTATCGATCACAATTAATTCGTTTGAAGTAAGCTTTGAATGACAAATGACCGGAATGGGTGACTAGATACGAAAATATAATTTTACAACATGATAACATAAGACCACACGTTAATTCAGTTGTAAATGATTACTTAGAAGGTACAAAGTCTAACCTCACCCGCCATATTCAGAAAACATCGTTCCTTTGGATTACCATTTGTTCCGCTCTTTTCCACTTTCCGGAGAGCAGTTCAGTTCCCTTGAAGACCTCCAAAATTGGATTGACAGCTCGATTTCATCAAAAGAGCCGGAGTTTTTCTTTCATGGAATTCATTCGTTACCTGAAAGGTGGACAAAGATTATAGCTTCCAATGGAACATATTTTCAATAAATGTTTTAAAATAATATTTGTAATAAATGTCTTTGTTTTCTTATTAAAAAAAAGCCGGAGTCATAGTTTAACACCTAATATAATATATTATTTCACATTTTAAAAAGTTTTTCATCTTCAATCTGGTTGAATTCAAATACTTTTCATCTGCTGAGTTATTTTATCTGTTTTCAATTTCGTATTTTTCATCAAACTTCCATCATTGATCCAAGAAAAATGGAGATACTATCGGTAAGGACAACAGCTTATACCGTTTATGGAGATCTATCATATGTGATCATGAAAAATAGAGATAGATCTGCATCTCAACCGGAATTCAACTCAGCTTCTTAGTCAATTATCAACGAATCTGGGTTTTGGTCCACTATTATCACGTATCATCTCGACAGTCTATCCTCACCTTGAAACCATTATAACAGTAGGATTCATGAATGGATAGACGCAAAAGAATGTGCGTGCAGTCCTCAGACCGTTTATCCTCTTGAAATCTTATTATTTCTGGTCTCAAGATTTGAAGGTATTTTTCAGAATCTAAACGATACTGTGATGGTTATCTCTCTATTCAGATCAGGGATTACTAATTATCCTATTTCTTAGTAATTATCTCTCCATTGAGCAGGAATCACAATCCAGGTATACTATGTGATTTTCCATTAGATCATGATCTATACAGTTTCGGAACATTTATTGAAGAATATTTGGAGGATCTAAGAAAATAGGTTATCTAGTTTTCATCCTTCATGGCAGAAGAGAGAGATAAGATTAGTGAGTGAAGACTGATAAATTTATCACTATGGATTGTCATGCCTTTAATTAAGAAATATGTTATATAACAGTGTCTCGATCGCTTTGGAGGATTAGAACAAGTAGATTAGTTTAAAGTGAAATAATTAGAAGATTGTTTTTGCAGATAAATAGAAAATGAAAATAAGAGAGAGATATAATGAAATTATCGTTAGGAACAACACACTAACAATTTGGAAACTGATTTCGTTATCTTATACCTAAGCTATATTTAAAGATTTTGAAGATATTGTAATTGGGTGGTTATCAAAAATTTTATCTTTGGCTGTTTTTATGAGGTCGTCACTGCCACATTTTGGTCCCCTTACACCTTTACATCCCTACGCTTCTTTTTCTTAGACTTTATTCTCTTTTGACCTAAATATATGTTATTTTTCTGCATATTTTGAAGGACCTCATATCTGTTACAGCCTGATGATGGTATAAGCAACGGGTAGAGGAAGAGTCTCTTGTGCATCATGGTTGATAGCTCCTTTATCAGCTTTCAACATCAACATAAAGTTAAAAAGACCAAATCTTATGAAACGTGATCTGAAATTTGCATAAGATCGCAATGAATATGTGTACACACACAAGTACAAGCAAGGCAATTTCAAATTATCATTCCTCGACACATTAATCTTTCAAAAATTTCCAAAGGCACTACTCAGACTTGATTTTAAAAAACCCCAAGTGTAAAAATGGGTCTGGTGTTGCTAATAAATATTAATAAAATAAATTCTTTTTTTGTTAGGAACAAAAAATCTGTCATTAGACATTGATAAAATATCTCCCTTCGATATTGATTCAAGGACTCAAGATTATCTTAGTATTATCGAAATTCAATGAAAAGTAGATGATAAAAGGAATTAACAGAAAGATTTCTCACAAAATAGCAATGGACGACAGGATTGGTTGCTCCAACAATTTTCGTCGTGAACGATTACGACAAGTTATTGACATTGTGTGAATTGTATTTTAGATTAATATAATATATTTTAGATTAATCCGCACAAGAATTTGTTTTTTTAAGAACGCATATTTCTAACTTGACAGCCTGATAAATAAAGATTTATGAATAAAAACTATAGAATAATTTTTAAGTGTAATACTAAAAATTAAAAATGAATGAAAATAATAATAATTATTATACTAAAACTATAAATATAAATTTCTTAATAGAAAATGCTTTAATTATTTAAATATATTTATTATATTCATGTTATCATTCAATATACATTTTTAGAAATAAGCGTTGATCAATAAGATGTGTAGTTATATATATCTTTAAAAAGAATTTTCAGAAACTTTTCAGAATGCTAAAATAAAGTTTTTTTTAGAGATCGAAAATACAGTGTTCCAACTAATTATTGCCGCACCATGAAAATATAATAAATCTTAACTAATTTAAATTGAAATAAATTTTTTTGATTATTGTATTATGCATGAAATATTTGTAAGATTTTAAAATAACTTTTGGCTAACTAATCAACTATTTACTTAACATAAAACTGATTTGTTATAATATATCAGATAATTCCAACTAATTATTGCCGCACTAATTTAAATGTGAAATTATTTAAATCTAATTATATAAATTAAACTTTTGAAGATTAAATATTAAATGTAAGTACTTCTGTCTGTTAAATACTAAGATTTTATAAAAAAATTATTTAGTAAGGTGAGTGAAATTGCAAGATTAATCGACATCGAGAAGGGAATGATCTATGCCTACCACGACGCCGGAAAATCTATCAGATGGGTAGAGAAGAATGAAAGTATTATAAGATACTTTTAGAAGAATAAAAATAAAGAAAAGAAGACAAGGGGTCCTGAGGCAAAGATTTCAACAGCAACGAAGCGCTCCATTATTAGGAATGCTATCAAGCAAAGCATATCCTATACGAAAATAAAAACGCTATTCAACCTAAATTGGTCCGTATATAGTATTAGAAAGATTTTAAATCCGGTATAAGAAGATGTTGATAAAACCCCCTTTGAAGCCATAACATAAAATCAATCGTGTCTGCTGGGCAAAAGAGAAAATTTCGTGGGTCACCGAATGGGAAAAGGTCATCTGGAGTGACGAGAAGTTTAATTTGGATGGACCTGGCGGTTACTCATATTATTGGCACGATTTGCGGAAGGAGGAGATATCTTTTTCGAATAGACACACTGGAGGAGGTTTCTTGTTGATTTGGGGTTGTTTCAATTACCACGGGAAGTCGACTCTCGCGATTATTACCAGCAGGCTAAATAATTTTGATTATCAATTGCTTTTAGGAAAACATTTACTTCCCTTTATGAATGATTTTGGCGGAGTCAAACCAATTTTCCAACAAGATAATTGTCGATGTCATGTTGCACGTTCCACTTCGCAAAGGCTACAAGACAGAAATATCGATGTTATGTCTTGGCTGCCCTATTCACCAGACCTAAATCCCATAGAAAATCTTTGGGAGATACTAGGACTTCGGGTATATGCTAATGGGAAACAATATGAATCAGTTTCAGAGCTGGAACGAGAGGTAATTCGCTGTTGGGAAGAAATCGATAACAGCGTCCTGTGAGCACTGGTAAATTCTATGCCAAATAGAATTTATGAAGTGATTTATTCCC
>JBBMKC010256117.1:0-10081 GCA_037834085.1 Bipalium vagum | reverse complement strand
ATAATAATAATAATAATAATAATAATAATAATAATAATAATAATAATAATAATAATAGATAATAGATAATAGATAATGATAACAATGATAATCAAATTAACGGTTAAGAATATAAAAAATAAAGTAATAATCAGAAAATAAAAATAATTAAAAATTAACAATAATAATTATTTTTACTTGTAAATGGCCATTGTCATTTCAGTAATGATCGGAACACATTTCTTGATATCCTCACTGAACATTTGACAATGTCCAGACAAGATTGACGAATATATGGAAAACAGAGACGCTTTCGAGGGGAACGTTGCATTGAAAACGGAAAACAGAGAAATGAAACGTGGATCGACATCATTTCGACCACCACCGGGCTTGCCCATGGCAGCAAAGAATCCAATGTCTTGCATTTTTTTCCAGTTCAAGTCTTTTCCTCGATCAAAGCAACCGTGTCTTTCCAGCAATAGTTTCAACATTGCGATCGGCTGCTGAGTGCCATATTGATCGACTTGTGGCATATTCATGTCATCTATAAACACGAGCAGCCGTTTTCCCATCGGAGGCCCATAGCTGTCTTTGGTTCGTTTTTCCACATTAGACTCGAGATTTCTTTGAACATCCAGCGACGTTGTTCGAGATGAGAAATTGACCGAAAGTAAAATCTAAAACGAAAGGATAAATGGATGTCTTTAGTCAACGGAAGTCCGGAAATCAATATTACATATTTGTCCGGATCTATATTTCTCATAAATGTCTGCGCAACAGCGGTTTTGGAAGTGCCCGTTTCACCGACCAATACCACCGGTCTCTGGATCTTGATCTGTTCCGATAACAACCACGTCAAACGTACAGTGTCAATGGTGGGAACAAGAATTTCTGAGAATTTCTTTTCCGGATTATGGATATATTGGGGCACCAAATTAGCCCACGGGATCCATTCTTGCTTGCTTTCAGACGAATCGAAAAAGTAGTCATACAGCGTAGGATGCCGACTTGGTAGCTCGCCGGCTTTGGCCGGTTTCTGTTCTTCATTCGAAGCAGTGGGCATGGCACATAACATTTTCATGAACTGATCGAATTTCGTCAGAGAATCCTCAATGAGACTGCCACCAATGGACCAGTAGACCGATTGGATGAATATGGCTTCCATCGTATCTTGGCTCATGCCTTCCCGGGTCAGTTGACAATCGAGCATCATGCACAGTTGGACCAACAAATTGAGATTGGTCAGCGGGATGATAGGCTTCAACTTCTCCACAGCCTGTCCATTCATTATTCCTTCAATGACACGGTCGATAGCTGCCGGAACGTATTTTTTGAAGAGATTTGCCAAGGTTTCATTTTCGAACTTGTTTTCCTTTTTACTCAACCAACACTGCCAATAGGGATAGTAGCCGAGATTTTTCGGATCCACGAAAACCATTCCACACCTGGACACGGTGGCCGGTGAAGCATATTGTAAATCACCGACTTCGAAAAGTAGAGCACAATGATTTTGCAATCGGATCCGTTCACCGTTGGCCAGGGTCAAGAGTTTGTTGTCGTCCATAACGGAATTCATGTTTTCCACCCAAAGAGCGTCGACATCACCATCGAATAGCATGTAGCGTCTTTCGTTTTTGTCTGTTGGTTTATTGATTTCTCGGAAAATGTTTGACAGTAACCCATCGGTCCAATCGCGAGTGTTAGGGTCCAGAGTGCCGTACAGTTCTATTACCGATCGATCTTTAGGATTCATGGGAATTAGTTTCGTGTGAAGCTGCAGCTTCGTTTGGGAGCTGCAAAGGATTTTAATGACGACCGATTTTCCTCCACCTGTTGGTCCGACAACCATTGTGGTATGTCTGGTTTTCATGGTCTCATACAATTGTACGACTTTATCTGCTTGTTCTGGCAAAACAACATATCGATTTTCCTCCAAACAGGCTTCAACAGCATCATTGAAATCAGGATATCTCACTCGAGGACAGTCTAACCCAGGAAACAGGTCTTGAATCAATCCCAAAAACAGCGGAGCATCTTCGAATATGAATTTCGGTAAGTTCATATCTCGTAAAGCTCTCATTAACACTTTGTCTTCACCCAACTCTGGATCATTACGACGCAATTCTCCTGCCATAACGAGTACCGATTTCAAAGCTCTCAGACCAAAATCATAATGATGTTGCTTGGATAGCTGTTCTTTCGACAATCGATACAACGTTGTCATTTTCTTGGCCAGCACTTTGGCCGACAAAAATCCCTGAGCAAAGAGCATAATTTCACAGATTTGCTGCAAATCAGGCACAATAACAACAACAGGGCGAAACTGAGCTTTGACTGACTCCGGCAATTCCGTTCGACCGGCATAGCCAGGATTCATGGTTATAAATATTCCCACGCGACTGTCCAACTTGATTTCCTGGCCTTCAAAATGGAAACGTGACAATTTCATAATCAAACCGTTTTGAATCGTTTTCAATTGAGTTGAAATGACGGACAGAACGGAAACTTCAATACGATTGAATTCATCGAAACAGCCCCAAGCACCACATTGACAGAGGCCGTTAAAGATTTTCCCCACCGATCTGTAATCCATGCCTTCTCCACAATTTGTCACCACACACAACAAACCCAAAGCTTTGGCCAAGTCCTTTGTGGTTTCAGTTTTTCCCGTACCGGCTGGACCGGCAGGTGCACCACCGAGATACATACTCAGAGCTTGAGTCAATGTCAAATAGATTCGATCTGTCAAAGGAGTAATAACCAATCGACCGTTCAAGCCCATATATTCATAGCCATATCCAAACTGGCCGGTACATTGCTGGATTTGGATCTCATCCTGTTCTTTTAACCAGTAAAATCGCAATTGCGATTCCCATTCAAATTCCTTGGCATCCATGATACTGTCGCGAACAAAGCTGTCTACAATGTCTCTGGAGTGGACGTCAATAATCAAAACCGTTGTTAATTTGGAACGATCGTTCTTCGATAAAGGCGATCTGACATTGAAAACAATTTCGTCTATTTGACTGTGTAACAATTTGGCGTAGTCCTTCAAAGCCGATTTCTGCCCCTTTTTGATCTTTCTAAACACATCCTCCACTTCCCATGTCCACCAGATTTGATTGGTACACAAGACCACCATACCCTGATAATCGAACATCCATCGAACTCTGTCAATCGAATTAATAAATTATTTATCAAGTATTTTTTTACAAATTTTACTCAAAGTTTATTTTTATAAACTTTTTTCATTATAATTTTTATATTTTAACTGGTAATCCTTCAGTTGAGCGGCGAAAATGAAAAGGACTAAGATATTTGAATAAAAACTGTATTTAATGTAAGAATAAACATCTCCAGGTGTGTACTGAAGAGTATGACTGCAAATAAAGATGTAAAATATGAATTCGTGAAGGTTCGCAGTGGAAAAAAAAAGTGTAACAGAAAGTGTTGGATACTTTAAAATATTTTACGCTTCTTAACTGAAGGAGTCCTTTTCAATTATACTTATATTGAAATTTAGTTCATAAATAAATATGAATAATAAATGAAAAAAATTAATGTAATAATAAAAAAATAATAAATTATCAAAAAACAGTCCAGTCTGAAAAAATGTCGAGTTGATTTTATTGGATACCAAAATATATTTTAACAAAATAATTATAACCGAAAAACAATCTTTAACTTTATTATTATTATTTTTTATTATTAATTCATCTTATACTAGGCCTCTAACTAATAATAGTTTATTCAGGAAAACGGACATATCTTCAATTGGACCTAAATCTGACTTTGAGACGATCAGCCAACATTGTTAATATTTCAAATATCTTTGACTGTTTGGAATCATTATTATACTGGACCCCGTAATCACGACCTCTCTAAACACTTATCTTATTAATATACATGTATGTATGTCGATCTTATTCTTTTTCTATTTTTAATTAGAAGTATTTATCAGAGTTCAGGGAAAAAGTCCTAAATATTGAATTTTACTTCTTGTTCCAATGATATTTTTCCTACATAGATTATTCTAAACTGCTTTGATGAGTCTCAAAATCTTGAAAGGACGTCAAATGGTGACATCTATATTGCGATATGCCTGATTATATTTCTTTTTTAGTTTATCACTTTATAATCAGTTCTCATCTAAATCCACTTTTTTGTTGTACAGAAGTAGTAAAAATTGAATAAGTTTAAGCTTCATGTTTATCATAACTTATAATATTATTTATGTGAACTATATAAGTAACTCGACAATTATAAATACATTTTTAATGCTCATATAAAATACTACCTCTGTCCCATAAAAAATAGATTTGTTGACTTTAATATTAATTTTGTTTTACTGAGCTATTTTAATTATTTTTAAGATAAATTTTTCAAATTTTTAATAAATGTGCTTTTAGAAGAACAGAAAATGTTACTTTTATTACATTACTAGAGATTGCTTGTCAAAATGGGAAAAGTCGAACGAAATTACGAGACAGTCCAGGAATTATATAATTCTTTAAACGTCAATAAAAATTGTACCAAAGATTTGCGGAATATGTTCTTTGAACGTAGTAAATTGGATCGGAAGAAAGGCTCTGGAAGATCTCATATAGACAATTATGAAGAGCGACGCACAGTAGTAGAAAAAGCCATTCGTAAACGCCGGTCTAGCAGCATACACGATGTTACATAAGAAACCGATATTCCGAGGAGCAGTGTTCAAAGAATATTTCAAAGAACAAACTAATGAACATTTCAAACTTGTACCCAAAAGAACATATCCACTTATCACATGATCAGAAGGCTAAAAGATTTAAGTGATGTCGACAACATCGTCATATTTCATGAGACACATGCGGATATTGATGAAAAATGGTTTGACTTATGTTCGTTCAATCGAGAAGGATATGGATCGAGTAGTCCTAGGAAAAAATGTCGCATAGTAAGCAAATCTATTGTGCCTTAAATAATGATAATAACTGATGTTGCCAAACCAAATCCCGAATTTAATTTTAACAGTCTCATCGGCATATTGAGAATTCCTACAAACAATGAGGTCAAGGATTCCTTAAAGAACCACAAAAAGGTAGATAAATATTATCACCTGTTTGTCAACTTTATTGGTTTGTTGACTAATTTTAAAGTAACAATTTGTAAATATTTATATTATAGATGGTGATTGTACAAAAACATTTTATTTCATATTCACAAATTTAATATGAAAATTGAATCGTTTTGTATGGCTCATAATTCAACAATATATGTAATACCTTATTTTATTGTCTCTGTAAAAGAACACGGACTCTTTAGTAATCAATCGATTGGTTCGTCGCATTTCCATTTCCACTTTTGTCATCCAGTCTTCGACACGACCTTCAATCAAAACAGGGGTCCTGAATTCCATTATTTCCTGTTCACTGGAAATCATTGCTGTAGCGGACATTTCGAGATTCGTTCCTTTGACAAATCTCAGACTACCAATGTTATCAAACATCTAAACGAATTTTATGAGACTTTTTCTCCCTTTTACTAATATCCATGTTATCATACCTTTATCATGTGCTCTTGGACGCATTCACAGTCACTGGAACCCAAGATACTGAGCAGCTCGTCATCGGAAATGAAAAAGAACCTCGGGAAAGCATTTCTTTTTGAATCCAGATAATCATTTAATGATTTCTGACATTTTTCCAATCCTTCGCTCAGATTAATTAGGTCCGATAATCGGTTTGGAGCTTGACATGCTTGTTTGATCACTGGCTGCTTCGCGGTATCATTCATGATCTAAATTTTTTGAAAGGGTAAACTTGGAAAATTTCTTGAAAAATAAATGTTTTATGAAGATTTACACTGTTACAGCAAACTTAAATTATTATTATTGAAATTGTGTTATTAAGAGTAATACGATTTAGTTTTTTATTGAAGTACTGGTGGAATATGAGTCAGTTTTTCGGGTTTGGCTATTATTAATATTAACAGTTACCCGAACTCTGTCAACTATTGTACCCCTGAATGAGGTAGAATTGTTAAACACGTTTTTAGATGGGAAAATGAAATATTTCAAAAATTATTTTTCTTCAAAGCTATCACGAAAGATCAATAATAATATCCTTTTTTAAAACTTAACTTCTGAGAAAATAAGATCCATAAAAAGATAAACTGGCATTGGTTGTTAAGTTAGAAATGCATAATGAATAAAATTTATTATTGCTTAAACCACCAAAAAACCGCTTATTTTAAATTTTTTATATGTATTTGTCTGACAATAATTTATAAATATTATCTCTAGTTTTATTTACCTTTTGAAAATAAGCTAAAATAATAAAAATATTGCTGACCAAAATGCAAAATTCGCCTTTGTATTCGGTATGACTTTTAAGAAGGAAAGACGATCGCAGAATCATATCACAATATTGAATATGTTTGATGATATTTTTATTATTAATAGTCAATGCAGAAAATAATTTAAACATGGAAATTTTAATTTGAAAGGTCAGCGTCCTCAAATGTTAGATGGTGATTCAAAGGAAGACATTGAGACAGATCCTCGACAAACTACTCGAGAATATGTTGAAAGGTTTAAATGCCGCCTCGTGGCCATAGCAAATAAGCTTAAATTCAATTAGCAAAATAAATATTTGTGGCAAATGGATACAACATCAACTTGGCCTTAAAATGCACATTTCTAACAACAACACAGAAACTATTGTTTGAGGTATGCATCCTTCTCGAATCATTTTTTCTATGTATATTAGTTTTTAATTTCTCTATTCTTTCTCTATTTGATATTAGAGATTTCTAGATATTGAAATGAGATATTTTCTCCATTCTGCACTACAGGGTGTCAATAAAGTAGCTTTACAATTTATGAGTGATTACCAAAAGAACTCATCAGTGTAACTTAATATTTTTATGAAAACAAATATATATAAACAACAATTATTTTCAAAATATTCTCCTTTAACTTCTTTGCAACAACGTAATCTATCAAGAACAGACATGAAAGCTGTTTCATAATTTTCGATTGGCATATTCAATTTTTTGTTTCAAATATTTCAATGGCAAAAATGATTGTGAATAAACTATCTACTTAATATGCCCCACATAAAAAACTTCATTTGGTGACTAATCAATAGATGCTCTTCTGCTAATTTACCTTACAGGAACATTCTGACATGTCCATTCTCGAACTGCTAAAGACCAATGTGCAGAAGTCCTATCTTGCATAGAGATCATTGAGGAAGAGGTAGTTGATTAAAAGAAATCCAGAAATAAGCTTTCCACATATCCAAGAAATTTGTGCCTGTCACCTATGAGATGAAATAGGGTTCAATCCAGTCACCAACATAATTACCTCTGTCAATTCCAGTGAGGACTTCCTCATAAAATTATACTCTCTCAAAATCCATTTCTGTCATAGACTGAACCAATATTGGGATGTAGGATTTAAAATTCAATGTTTTCACCGCTTTAAGGACTGTTTCAATTGAAACATTACATTCAATAAGACATCCGTCTAAGTTATGTGTCGAGTTTCTTTGCATCAGTTGATTAATCTTTTCATCTAAAAATTTAAACACTTTCTTGGTTGATGCGTACTTTTAAAGTTGTAAGGCTACTCTATTGACACTATATTTTCATAAATCTTATTCTTGAATATCATTTAAATTCTCAAATATTAAGAATACATTGTTATATTGCTAAATACAAAATTAGCTAAATCAATAATCAAATAATTAAATTTCATACATATAAATTAAATCAATAAATTTTAAAATATAAAAAGATGTAAAATTTTTATGATTTGATAATTAAATTTTTCAACAATATTAAATTCAAATTGACGTTAATAATAATAAAACAAATTATTCACATTAATTATTATTATTAATTAATTAATAAATCCAATAAATCTAAATTACTTTTTTAAATGTTTTATCAATGGCATCGAATTTTTTGGCCTCCTCCGGTAACTGTGATCTAATATCACCACCAACAAAAATTCCTTCCAGATACATCCATTTTCTTTGAACAACCATCCATACATCCAAAACCTGAAATCAGTAGGTTTTTTGATTATTATAACTGTTTTCATGACAAGAGAGGCGCAAACTCACTTCACTAATGTGACTCAAGGCTTTCTCCCAATTTTGAACAGTCGGTAAAAATGGACCAATAAATCGACTGGCACTCATAGATTGTAAGTTCATGGCATTGTCATCCAACGTCTGGAGTACTTCATCAAGAGCACCCAATATATAGCCACGTTCTTTACCACCTTTCATGTAAGGTTGTACTGAAAATTTTAGAGCCATCCATGTATCTTCAACTTCTCTAACTCCCTACAGAAAAAAGGTCTCCATTTCAAAGATGTTTTCATTTTCATCAATAATTGTACCTTTTCAATACTCAATTCCTTGGAAGCTGATGTTACAATTTCACCAATCACCTCCTGAAATCGATGAAGCTCCATGGAAAACACACTGGCTAGAGTAAAGGTATCGGGATTTATGTCAAAATTTTGACCGGTCTTCGACATCAAGTCTTTCCAATGTCTGAAGATTGTAAAATGAGAAATTTAAGTTTTTTGAACATTTTGCAAGTCTTTTTTAATTGGAAAATATTTATTTATTCAATTACGGTTAATTTTATTTATTTATTTTTAATTACTAATATATTTAATAATTATCTATTATTTATTACAATTTTAATATATTGATTTTAAATTAATTATGTAATTAAATTATTAATGAATAATTAATGAAAACTTTTAATCTCAACATAATTGATGAAATAACAAATTACTTTGGAATTATATTAAAAATTGTATTTTTAATAATAATAAACTATTGAATAATAATGAAGAACAACAATAATAATAATAATAATAATAATAATAAAAATAATAAAAATAATAATAAAAATAATAAATAATAAATATATTTGTTCTTACCTCTTTATTATTAAACATGAAATTGTAATAAAAATCGAGGAAAATATTAAGGAAAAAGAGCAAAGAAAAAAGTGAGATTTTTCGCGAATTATTTGGCATAATTGTCACTTTGCCTCTGACTAAGGGAGTAAAGACCTGTCAACACGATTATATTTCTCATATGGTGGAAACATTTTTCTCTGGTCTATAATTTTTGCTTTGAATCTACAAGAATTTTATTTTCGGAAAAAAATTTTCCCAATCTGAGAAATGTGGAAATTATTTTTATAAATATATAAAAAATATATAATGAAGAATAATTAAAGAATAATTTCCGATATTTTTTTCTTTTCGATAATTGATGTAATTTAGAAATTTTTAATTCCGAATAAATAATTTTTAATTAATTATCGAAAATTCAATGATGGAATTATTTTCAATTTCTTTGATTTTTACAGAAATGGAATTAGGAGGTTTAATTTATTTTCTTTTTCTTTTATTTTTTTCTTTGCATCTTAAAGGTTGTTTTTTTGGAAGTGGGCTTAAAGGTCTAACAAATCAAATAATCGTTTTTTTTCAATTAATTTAATTTGTTGTAAACGAAAATTTCCAGCTTCAATTAAAAATGAAATAAAAATAACGATTTTAATGAGTTAATTAAATTAAAATACTTTTATTTTTATATTTTTTATCAAAAAAGAATAGTTTAAAATAAATTTATAAAATGTTAAAATTAAAAAAAAGACAATCAATATTAAATTCCAATTTGAGTACCATTAGTAAATCTTGAAAAATATTTGACAAAAAATTTAAATTTTAATTTAAATAGCTTGCAATTTACTCGAAAAATTGGTCAATATGGGCATCGAGCCCACGACATTCGCGTTATTAGCACGTCGTTCTAACCAACTGAGCTACCCGGCCTTATGTCATCAGATTCGATCGATAATTTTAATATAATTAACAATAACTATTATAATTCATTGATATTATTCTAACGATTGTGTATAAATTTACTTAATTACAATTGTGAATAACAAATACTCTAAACTATGGTTTACAATAATTTCTTTTTACATTAATTAAAATGTGTTATTGCGAACATAATAATAATAATAATAATAATAATAATAATAATAATAATAATAATAATAATAATAATAATAATAATAATAA